>PVJA010015759.1:0-44673 GCA_004027025.1 Myocastor coypus | reverse complement strand
GGGGAGGCTGAAACAGGAGAATCACTATGAATCTGAGCTGCATAGTGAGACCCAGTAACAACCAACTACATTAAAAAAAAAAAATAGATCCATGCCTATCACCATGCACAAGGCTACAGTCACAGTGGATCAAAGATTTAAATATTAAAACTGAAACACTAAATCTCTGGGAAGAGAAAGGTAGAAACCTTAAGGACATGGGGTAGTTAATGAATTCATGAACATATATTAACAGGGTGCCATAATTGTTGCTATTTCTCTATATGCCAACAGTCAGATATTCTTTTTGACTACAGTACACTTACATAGAAACAGTCAGATATTCTTTTTGTACTACAGTACACTTACATAGAAATCAGTGTGGTGCTAGCTATATTGCACCTCCGCTCTCAAATTAACCAAGGTGGTTGTATCTAATGTCTATAAAGCAAAGGACTGTGGTTAACCACTCCCAAAATACAATCACTGAAAAGCAATTAAAGAGCCTCCCAAATTAGCAACAAAGTCTTTATGCTATAAGTACCCATAACACCCAGCACAAAACAAGACAATCAGTGGGATTACAGAAGACATAACTAAATAAATAATGAAGGAAATAATCAAAATGATCTAGGAGCTTTCATGAGATACAAATAAAAAGCTAGAAGAGGGCTGAGGAGATAGCTAGGCAGTCTAAGTTCCTGACTGGTAAGCACAAGGTTCCAAGTTTGATCCCTGGTACTGCATGACATGCCAGCACCCTATGCCAAGCTAACCACCAAAGCCATGCGTGGTGATGCATGCCTGTAATCCCAGCACTGGGGAGGCTGAGACAGAAGGACTACTACAAATCTTAGCTGCATAGTGAGACTCTGTACCAAATAGATAACTAAATAAAAGTTTTTTTTTAAATATTAAAAACTAGAGGAGCCAAATAAAGTGATGCAAAATATCAATGACAGTTTAGGAAAGAATGAGTCTGTGGAAAGGTGTCAGTCAGAAATCTTGGAGGTTAAATAACATAGCAGAAATGATGAATGTGACGAAAAATTTCAGCCAAGTTGCCTTTAAAACCCAACCATTCAAAGACACCATAAAAGCAACAAGAGCACATGAAAATTGTTCCAAAAGTTGCTAGACGAAACATGGAAGATTTCAGAATAATTGGAATAGGTGAAAAACCCGAAGACAATACAAATAGCATAACAAACCTTGCCACAGAACTAATGGCAGAAAACTTTCCGAATATAGTAAAAGAAATAAACATGTAGGTAAGTGAGGCATGTAGAATTTCAAATCGCTATAACCAAAAGAGAACCTTTCTATTCCATACTATATGAAGTACCAGTAGGCTATCATAGGGAAAAATCTTAAAAGCTGTTAGAGAAACATAACACATAAACGAAAACCTTTTAGAATTATAGCATATTTCTCAACTGAAACAATAAAGGCAAGCAGGGTTTTTTCCTTCAAAATCGATGAAGAAACAAGGTCTTCCTATGACAAGGAGTACCTTAGGAAATTCACTACTACCAAACCAGTATTATGAAAGCTTTTTAAGAATCTTCTAGAAAGAGACATTGAAAATAATAATGCCAGTAAAGCAAAAAGAATGACTGGCAGGATGAATAGCCAAGAACAAATTAAAACAATAAGAAAGTTTGTAACAGAGAGATACAAAGTCAACATTTAAGAATTAGTGGTGTTCCTGTATACCAATAATAAATTCAGCAAGGGAGAAATTAGAAAAATAATACTTCGCACAAGGCCATCAAGAAAAGTAAAATACTTTCAAATTAACCTAATCAAGGTAATAAAACTACAGTACTCTGAAAAAGAAAATTGAAAAGGGCATCAGAAAATGAAATATCTCCCATTCCTAAAAAAGCAGAATGAACACAATCTCAATAGTTACACTTTAAAAACCATTATCACAATTTAGTGAAATCCCAATCAGAATCCCAATAATGTTCTTCATATAACAAGAGAAAACAATCCTAAATTCAAGTAGAACCAGAAGAGACCTAGAATACTGTTATGGTTTGTGTCTAGCTGTCCCCTGAAAGCCTCATGCAGTGATGAGGTGGCTTCTAAAGTTTGGGATAATTCTTGATTCAATACTGAAATTATGGGCATGAGAGCTATACTCTCCCTGTGGTGCATAATCTGCATACTAATGTAGGGAGGGGAATGAGGCTAGCTGGCTATCACAGCTGCTGCCCCTCCTGCTGCTCTTGCTGCTTTCACTGCTAGGAAAAGTTGCCCTCTGTTATGTGTTGCACTGCCTTGGAGCCAGCTCAGTATGGGCTGAAACCTCCATTAACTGTAAGTTAAATAAGCCTTTCCTTCTTTAATTCTGGGAGGCAGATATTTGTCCCAGCAACAAGAGAGAAAAGTAACCAAGACACATACCAAAAACAATTTTGGATGACAAGGGCAAGTCAGTGGACATCACAATGTCAGATGATTTCATGGTATGGATCACACACACACACACACACACACACACACACACACACACACACACCATATTGTAGACATATGGATCAATGGAATAGAACAGAAAATGCAGAAAGAACTCCAGACATACTCAGGTGACTTATCTTTCAAAACAAGGGTAAATACATTTGCTAGAAGAAAGATAGGCTCTTTTAAAAATGATGCTGGCAAAACTGGCTATTCACATGCTGACAATTGAACCTTGACTCATCTCTCTTGCAGTGCACCAAGCTAAAATAAAAATGGATCAACAACCTAAATATTAAAGCAGAAAAAATCTATAGGAAGACAAAATAGGCAAAATTCATGAAGATATATATGTGGGCAAAGTCTTTCTGAAAAAGTCCTGTTGCACAAGTATAGTACCGATAAATGGAATCCCATCAAATTAAAAAGCTTCTACACAGCAAAAGAAAAAACCAACAGAGTAGAGAGCTAAAAGAATGGGAAAAAATTTTCCAGGTATTTCTCAAAGCACTAATATCTAAAATACCTAAAGAAGTAAAAGACTCAATAAAAAATGAGCATCTGAAATTAACAGGCATTTCCCAGAAGTGAAAATGGCCAATAAGTACCTTAAAATATTTAATTTTCCTTTCTAGTCCAGAAATGCAAGTGAAAACACTGAGATTTTGTCTCATGCCAGAACAAATGGCTGTCTTCAAGAAAGCAGCCAGTGACAGCTGGTGAGGCCAAAACGTCTATAAATTCATTGCTAGTAAGAGCATACACTTGCACAAACACCTATAGAAATCAGTATGAAAATTCCTCAATAAAGAAAATCTGGCGGTGGCGCACGCCTGTAATCCCAGCACTCGGGAGGCTGAGGCAGGAGGATTGGTGCGAGTTCGAGACCAGCCTGGGATACAAAAGTGAGCTCAAGGCCAGCCTGAACTGCATAGCAAGACCCTGTCTCAAAAAGACAGAAAAAAAAAAAAATCCGTTTGACTAGCAGTTCTCAGTTCTCCTTCAAGGTATCTTCCCTGATGAAGTCAGCACATCGTATCGCAGTGATTCATGCAGGCTCCTGTATATATCTGCCCAATTCATAATAGGTAAATCTTGGAACCAGCCTATATTTTCATCAGCAGATGAATGAATAAAGAAAATGTGATGTTCATACACAAGGAAGTATTACTTTACCATAAAGAAGGAAAAATTATCATCATTCATAGGAAAATAGGTATGCCTTCAGACTATAGTGGTAAGTGAAATAAGTCAAATACACAAGATTCAATATAGCAAGATTTCTTTTATATGAGATGTCTAGTATATAAATAATGTGCCAAATAAAAGATAGTCAATATACAAAGGAGGAGAAAGAGTCTTTGTAGTCTAGTATGGAGAATGTATCTAAAAGTATAACTTCATTCAGTAATTGTTCTATGTGTTTCAGAAAAAGACAAATAAAAAATATCGGGATTCCACCTCACTACAGAAGGAGTGACTATGGTCAAGAATTCAGGTAAGAACAAATGCTGGTGTGTCTGAGCCATAGAGAACCCTGTTAGCATCATTGGTGGGTGTGTAAACTAGCACAGCCATATGGAAATCAGTTTGGAGATTCCTCAAAAAGTAAGATGAGAAACCCCAATGTGACTCAACTATTTGTCTTCTCTAGATTCTTTCTTGAAAGAATCAAAGACACCATGTTACAGTGATACATACATACCCATTGTAGGAAAAAGCTTGAAATAGCCAAGTCTTGGGAACAGCCGATATGCCTATCACCTGATGTATGGATAAGATGTGAGACATATGTGAGACATACGTTTGGCAGAGTACTACTTTGCCATAAGGAAGGAGTCAGTTAATGTAGGAAGATGAATGCAACTTGAGACCATAATGTAAGCTGGAGTGAACTGACACACAAGCTGAAATATGCCACAGTTTCTCTTTTGAGAAAAGCCAAAAATATAAACATAAAGCTAACTCACTGAGATACTGGGGGAGGGGGAAACAATACAAAGAGATGGGGGGTTGGAGGAGAGCAGGTAGAGAAGAGAATGCCACCAGAAGGGAAGGAATATGAATTAGATGTACCTCCACATTCCGACTCTTCACGTGGGATGTAATCACAATATTCTGCAAAGTGTGCTTAAAAAAAAAAAAAAAAAAAAAAAAAAAAAAAAAAAAAAAAAAAAAAAAAAAAAAAAAAAAAAAAAAAAAAAAAAAGGGCCACTGCGCCAACATGAGTGAAGAGCCTCAGTGAGGCCTCTAGCGGGCCATGAAGGTGTTGGGCTTCCTGTCTTTCCTCCGCCCACTTGGGGGCTTCTGCAGCCTGATTACTTGGCTCTGGCGCGCGTTTGCTCCAGGCACTCTTCTGCTCTTTCTGTTCTGACGCCTCGCTTCTGTCTAAACGGGAAGATCCTGCCTCCGCCTCTGGCACTAGGAGCTTTATCCTGGCACATTCTGACAGCTGTCTGAGTTCAGCAGTGTGATTTCTACCTTTAGGTTATGGTCCCACCTTACGTCATTTTTTAATGTTGAAGCTCACTGTTTCTGAATCCATTTTAGTCTTCATGAAAAACATATAGAGATATCATAATAGTCTTGTAATAATGTCAGCTCAGATACTCTGTACAGTGTACATCCGGTTTCCACCTGCATTTCTAAAGTCTAATATCTGGTACACTGGGTGCATATTTGTGTCTGATCACTAACTTAGACAAAAAAAAGCTTTGCTTTTAGGGGTAAATAAAATTATCTTAAATTCTAGAGAAAAATAATAACAGATGGTCAAAAGACAGTCACTGGATATTTGTACTAAAAATAGTAATGAAGAAATAAAGTGTGAAATTAAATTTGCAAAATCTCACTCATTGACTGTCTCTAAGGAAAGACACACACACACACACATGCGCACGCATGCGCGCGCACACACACACACACACACACACACACACACACACCCCTTATATGGAAAATAACATTTTTAAAAATGGGTTCTTCTACCAGGATCTAACTACTTGCTGAGGTTTGATAAGTGTTTTCCCAGGCGAAATTTCTACATCTCACAGGAGCCTGATATCTGGAAAATACATTGATGATGTAATGAGAATGCTGTCTAGAGGAAGCACCTTCCACTGAAGGAAACATAGGCTGCACTTGGTCATTGGTGACTTCAGATGTTGGCTCTGATCTTTCTGTCTCATTACCTCAGTTTTCCACTAATAGTTAATGATGTGCGCTTTCTCTAAAATAAGTGATGAGAATATTGGAAAATAAAATCAACTTCATAAAATTATACAAGCTGCTACAAAGTAAGCAGAATTCACTAACAGTAGAATCTTGGTTTGCTTTATCTACATTGTCTAAATGACTAGAACGCGAGTGGCCATCATTACACAAATATACTGAGCCAGCAGGATTCTTAATCTCTGTTTACCTAAGTCTTAGGTGTTTCATCCATTGGCAAGCACCTTCCCAAGGATGTAGAAAAGATGTCTGCCTAAGAGCACTTGGGTCAACCATGGAGCCAAATGAGTGGAAAGGAAAACTTTCTAAAGCTGTAGGCTGTAGACAACTATTGTACACCCTGAGAGTCAAGAACACTTTACAGGTACACATTTTTTCTTTTAGAAGTGCACTTTGAAGCCTGAGAAACTTTGGAGATGTGGAGTTCAAACTCTCTACTAACCTTTTCCCTGAGGTTAAAAATTTCTAACCTGGCATCATCACTTAGTGCTATGCTCTGTTATTTGGGAATAGATCGATAAGACTCCAACAAATCCTCAAACTATGAAATGTTCAGACTGGGGAAAGGAAGATGATTGGGAGGGCTTGTGGAATAAAAGTATATTTTAATCTCTGGTGTGGTGGAAAGTGGAGAGGATGTAGTGTCTGGCAGAGTAGCTGAGCAAGGGTCCAGACCCAAGTGGGCATGTTCACTTGGACTTTGGGCTCCATGCCAGGTCGTCCTTGGCTAGACATCCCTATCTTCCTCACAGTCGTACTGTTCAGTAAGGGACTTACGAGGGGCAAATGCTTCTCTTTTTCACAGACCACGTTTCATCTAAATACAGACAGTTACATATACAAGACAGAAATCACTTATGCATTGGGCATAACTCAAGCACATGGGATAATGGATAAGTGCTTCCCTTAGGTCGTAAATAAAGGCCTGCTACATGTAGGTTGTCAGGAGTAGTTTCCATCTGGCAGCACTCACAGCCACTTGTTTGACTGAGGGTCAGAGGTGAAAGGGAAGCAACAGTTCACTCCAGGCATTGTTTTCATTGGCCCATCATGAAAGACTCAAGGAATCATTCACTGAGGGCCGGGCAGCTTCTGGAGCCCTTGTGAATCACTCCTTCAGGCAAAGAGGAGAGTGGGAGTAGTAGGTTCAATGGTCTGCTGCAGCATTCCAGACATGAATCGAAGCATTGTCTGGGAGAGCTTTGCCTATAGACCCAGCTAGGCTGAGGAAGCTGGGGAGGCAGGGGAAATGTAATATCACGGGTGGATTTGGGTGATGAGAATGTGCAGGGAGACATTAAATTTTTTTTTTTTTTTTTTTTGAGACAGGGTCTCACTGTGCAGTTCAGGCTGGCTTTGAGCTCACTTTTGTAGCTCAGGCTGGTCTCGAACTCACAACGATCCTCCTGCCTCAGCCTCCCAAGTGCTGGGATTACAGGCGTGAGCCACCACGCCCGGCTAGAGACATTAAATATTAGGCAGCTGTGTGGGCCTTTAATTAGCGTGGATCCACTAATAACCCAGAGGAGGGGTACTAATATTTGTGGCAGTGTCTGAAATTGTGGGGGAGGACCTGGCTGACTGATGAGTACACATACCCTCTTCACAGCTCCCCCAAAGTCTGATATCTGTTGCTGTCACTCCTAGGGAGGTAGGTGGACCTAGAAAAAGAAGAGGGGTCCCCTTGAGGCTGGTTTTAGTGTCACAGTTCTTACTTATTCTCTTCCGTTTTCCCCATACAAACCCATCACATCACTAGCATGCTGTGTACAGACGATAATCTCCCTCCTTTGATATAAAAACATTTGCTAAGCTAAAGTTAAGTAAGCCAGCCATTGAGTTTCATTATACTCAAGAGGATTTTTTTTTTTTTTTTGTCTTTTTGAGACAGGGTCTTGCTATGCAGTTCAGGCTAGCCTTGAGCTCACTTTTGTAGCCCAGGCTGGTCTCGAACTTGTACCAATCCTCATGCCTCAGCCTCCCGAGTGCTGGTATTACAAGCATGTGCTACCACGCCTGGCTAGAGGATTTTTAAAAACTTATTTATATGTATGGCACAGTGTCTTTTTATGCAACTTGGCCCCTTAGTGATCCTCCTGTCTCAGCCTCCCCAGTGCTGGGATTCCAGGTATGCACCACCATGTTTGGTTCTGGGACTGGCAGAGCATGTGGTGGCAGGGATTAAATTCAGGTCATTGTGCTTGCCAGACAGGAGCTTAGATTGCCAAGCTACCTCCCCAGCACCCAACTCTAGAGGACAGTATGTTTGAGTCCTTTAGATTTCTTATATACATGTCACGACTTCAGAATTCTGGTTCATATGTAAATTCAATTTTTCCCCTGGGATCCAGTTTTGGTCAAAATCCCTTAAAACTAATTTAGGTTGTTTTCCTTATTTTTACTTAAGTTAGCAATATGGGTGATTTCCTATGACTATTTTTAACAGAGAAAGTACCTCCCTTTGTTGTACCTAATTTTACTTCTTCTTAATTTTCTTTTAGACAGTTCCATTCAGGATCTACAGTCTTTCCATCCATTCTCATCTTCCACATTTAACTTTTAAATGTCAGTCTGTATCATATCTCATCAGCTATTACAATTCCCTTCCTCTCCTATGCAACTCACATCATATACAACGAAATCAGAAACTATAAAAATAAAGTCTACAATATTACCAGATCAACTCTTTAGAAAATTTAGTAGCTATATATTGAAAAGATACTCCAGAGAATAACAGCTAAGTCAAAACACACTTTGTATTGTCAGTGAGACTGAGGTATCTCCAAGACAGCTGAAAATGGAGCTGCTGAGTGAAGGACTGAAGAACCGGGGTAGTTATTACTGACTGAGCGTTAGCCATGCAAAATTTTACACATTTCATATAAATAATTTTATGTAATTTGCCAACAACTAAGTGACTAAGTCTAGAAGTTCAAATAATCATCATAATTTTCAGATAACAAAGATATACTTTTGTGCTTTTTAAAGCTTAAAAGAGGTAAAATGATTAGGACCATAAATTTCAAAAATTTATTTAAAAAAACTTCTGCTCATAGTAAAAATGTTTGTTCTTGACTCTGTGTTATGTTTCCAGATACTAGACTTGCTGGTTTAGTGACAACAATTCACAACTATATTCAGTGGCATGTGAAAGAATGATGGGTATTTACAGATGTCTTTTCCCTGACATGAAGCAGTCAGACCAGAACATGTGAGGACTCGCAGTTTCCTTCTGTTTGTTGTACCTAAATCCTTCTGTG
Organism: Myocastor coypus; assembly: GCA_004027025.1. NCBI lineage: Eukaryota > Metazoa > Chordata > Mammalia > Rodentia > Myocastoridae > Myocastor > Myocastor coypus. The sequence continues at coordinate 35,737 of PVJA010015759.1, read as the reverse complement.
TATCAAGTCTGGAGAAAAAAAAATACCTTTAAAGACCTTTGACCTTGCTGAACACAGGTTCCCTGTCTCAGATCAAAAGTACTACCCTCTACTTGGCAGAAGCAACCACATGGAAACCTCTGAGGCCTGAGGCCTTAGGGATGTGACGTGACATTTGTAGTTGGCACAACGCAGCAGAAGAGAATCCTTGGCCACAGTGTTCCTTAGGGATTAGGTCTCAAAAGATAAGAATGCCTGTTCCCCTGCAAGGAGCCCAAAAAATGCCTATCAAGCAAAGGAAAGCTTTATCCTCATCTACCATACTTGAGGAAAATACTGGATTTGTTAAGGTGGACTACTTCACATTCAGTAAGGAACTTTTATTTTTATTTTACTTTATTTTTTGTCTTTTTGAGACAAGGTTTCACTATGCACCTCAGGCTGGCCTTGAACTCACTTTTGTAGCCCAGGCTGGTCTCGAACTCGCAGTGATCCTCTTGCCTCAGCCTCCCAAGTGCTGGGATTACAGGTGTGCGCCACCATGCCCGGCTCAGTAAGCAACTTTTAGAGCAGCTGTCAAATTAGGCCTTAAGAAGCTCTTCAAACTCCTTGAGATTACAGGCAAAGTTTTTGGTGTATATATGTAAAGTTCCTTGGGTTTCATCAGATTCTTTTTCTCCCAATAGATTCTTAAGATTATTGAGTCAAATTATTTAATAATCACTTTTCATGATTTATAAAGAAGTTATACTTTATCCTGTTTGGTCCATACAAAAATACTATGAAAAAAGATATTATAATGGCCTCTTATGGACAGGTAATGACAATATGGAACTGAAAAAGATAACACAGTAAAAAATAAATCTTGACATTCTCACTCCAGATTTTTATTTTTTGAAGTGTGTGTATGTGTAGGAAAAATGGCAGTGAAGATCTACTAAAGTGGATTCTACACTATGAATTAGAGGTTAGTTTATTTCCCATCTTAGATTTCAAAGAATGGATTATTTTTTCTCTTTCATTTCTCAGCTCTAATTCTTAGGGAATTACAGGACACAGGCCAGCTCATCTTTAGTTCGAGTCCTGATGCCCCTAGAGTGTCTAGTTCAGTGGAGTAGTTTAAGGACCAGCAAGAGGATATCTTCTGATTTGGTTTGAGCCTTAACTTCTATGTCACCTAATATGTTCTAAATACATTTTTCCATTCTTCCAAAGATAACTAAAAGTATAAGTGATTTCTGGAACAACAATCTTTTCTAAATGCTTATTCTGCTTGATATTTGGGACTCATTTTCTCATTTGAAATTTGAGCATATCTAAGGGCAAATAATTTTATGGATAGATTTTGAACTCAGAAGTACTCTTTCTACAATGCTTTCATGGGATAAGCCAGTAGGGAGGGAAAGGGAAAGCCTGAGATCAGCCACTTAGCTGGGATTTCTGAGCCATCACTTTCCTGGATCTTCCTCTAGCAGTGTTTGGGTTCACCCTATCCCTCCTTTCCACACTCCTGGGGCCAGCACCACTGCTTTGTCCCACTTCTTTGGGCAATGCATGCATGGATCAGAACTAAGACATATACAACTTGGCGGTGGCAGAGTGAGCTTATGCAGTGTTGATCATCTGTCTGATGAGAAGTTGCTGCACTCTAACTCTATCTGGGTGCTGAAAGTTAGACTTTTATCGCTGTCAACACAAAGCATTTCAGTTGGTTGTGGTGGCTGGTGCTCTGCGGAGAGTGGGCCTAGTAACTTGCCTCTGTCTTTCAACTCTCAGAGTTGGTGATTCTGCAGTTTCTTTCCATGATTGCATCACTAGGGGATTAGCGTGTCCTCACTCAGCAAGTACAAATTAAAGTTTGAAAGAGGGAATCTGACTAATGAAAGACAGGAAGATCAGGGTCCCAGTCTGAGGAAGGGTACCCGCTTCCTGGTCATTCAGGTCAACACTGCTCTGAGTTGTGACTGCAGGAGGCACCCATGCTGAGAGATCTCTGCTAAAGGTGCCTCTTGTAGTCCACTCTGAAGGCAATAGGGCACAACTAGTATCCCTGGAGTTGAACAGTGCTATTGCTCTGCCTCAGATACCTTAATTTCACCACACAAAATTTCCTGGCATCTAGAAATAGAGTAGTCCTGCAGATACTTTTATCTAATTATTGTATGAAATCTTCAAAATTCCATCTCAATGTGCATCTGCCAGGACAGAAATATCATAGATAAAGGCTAGGTTAGAAATAGGAGTGATGGGCACTTTATCAGCCTTACAACAAACCATGTTTAACTCTGAGGTACAAAAAGATACACAGTGAGGGCCTGGCGGGATGGCTCAGTGGTCTAAAGCGCCTGCTTGGGAAAGCTTGGGCGGCTTCAGGGACCGCGGTTCGATCCCCGGCACCACATGCTGCACCAGCCCTGCCCTTGGGGGGGGGGGGGCTGAGCCAGCCATAGAAGTGAGTGAATAAGCAAATAAAGGTTCTAAAACAAGAAAAAAATAAATAAATAAAATAAAAAATTCTAAAAAAAAAAAAAAAAGAATTTACAAAAATATACACAGTGAAAGGGCTGGTGAGAGAGCTCAGAGGACTAAGCAGGCAAGAGTCCAGGCTTGAAGGCACAAGCCTATAATCACAGCGCTGGGGAGGCTGAAAATAGGAAGATCACTACGAGTCTGAGCTGTGTAGTGTGACCCTGTACCAGACACATAAATTAAAAGAAAAAGTGAGAAAGTCACCAACAAATAGAGGAGAGAGGAAGACAGGAGAAAGGGAAGTAAGCAAGTGAAGCTATGCCACGTACATGTACTAACTCCCTGCGATGAATGCAGCCATTACACACTGCAACATGTACTAACAAAAACCAGATTAAAAAGTATAAAAGGCTATGGTATTTCACTTTGCATTCTACCTTTGAAAAAATATTTTTGGTAAGAATTTCAGATGTCAAGATTTTTTCCATCAGTTGTATTAAGAGTGCTACCAAGAGTGGCTCTAAATGCTTCCAGAAGTTAATAGATCTCTGTTCACATGACCAGTAGGACACACACTATGCCCAGGTCACCCCCAGTAGTCAAGTGTTTGAAAAGCATGCCTTCATTAGATTCTCCCTGGAGTCCTGTGAGGTGGTGCTTCTATCTGCACTATACAAACAGAAAGATGGTCTCTGAGGAGACTTGTAACTTGCTCAAGGCCATGTAATTTAAGAAGCAGGGTCAGAGATTAAACATATAAAACTGTGCCATTACCAGCACAATAAGCTGCTTCCTTTCTGCTTTGGCATTATACATACATACATATATATATATATATATATATATATATATATATATATATATATATATATATATTTCCCAATAGAACCATAATCACTTTGGCATTATACATATATATAGTAGAATATATTGTAGAAAAATATTGTAGATTTCTGGCTTAACAGTACCAGAGAGTTATTTCTCACAATTCTGTAGAGTAGAAAGTCTGAGCTCATGACTCTAGCAAATCTGGCGTATGGTGAGGCCATTTCCTGGCACTTTCTTCGTTGCGTTCTCACACAAGGGAAGGTGCATGGGAGCTCTTGAAGGCTTCTTTCATAAGGGCCCTGACTAAAGCTGTGAGAGCTGTCATCTTCTAGTGACTTTACCTTGGGGGTTGAGATTTAATATATGAATTTGTGGGAAGCAGGCATTCAGACCACAGCATTACTTCTTTCCCTGCAGTAGGGAAGTACTAAAATGATACCAAAATGTAGATCCTAATATGCATCCAAGATCACCTTGTAAAGTTATTCAATTACTTGTTCCTTGTAAAATGCCTCAATGAACTTTCAGTGACAAGCCCTCTTCAGACATGAGGAAACTAAGACAGACAAGCTGAGGAAATGATCCACAGTCACCCAGAGAGTAAGCAGGAGAGCTGGAAATCTAGATGAGGCTGTTAGGCTCCAGATACTTGAGCTCATCACCATGTTGCAGCACTTTGTCAGAGAAGTAAGTCACTCAAGGAAAATGCTCGGCGCTGTTGAGACACCTCTAGGACCATGTTAGACACAGTGTGCAAAAAGCTGACCTGCTAGAGAGAAGAACGCTAGGGCGACACTGGAGCAAACTGCTAATGTCCTCGATTTCTATTGCCCAAATGCCTGTGTCTCACACTTCAGATGGGGTTATGAAGCAGAGGCTATGGGTTCATGCCTGTTGTTGGGACTACCTGTGGGAGAGCTGAAATCATGCGATTCTGAGCCAGGAATACGGAAGAAAGCTCTGAGGTCTGCACATCCTGCATCACCTGGACAGCTGATGTTTCTCTTTCCTTTTTCTTTTCTTGCTTTGTAGTCACTGCTCTCCTGTTTCAGAAAACTGAAATTAATTCTTAGGAGCCAAAGGGTTTTAAATCTGTAGTGATTATGAATTTGCTGAGAGTACTGGGAATAGGACTTCTGTTTTGCACATGAAGTCATATTTTAAACCAAACCAAAATAAAAAGAGATTATTTGAGAGTCTGCGGGGATCAGAGCTTGGTATTGTGTTACAGAAATTTTCCATTTCAGACACAAGCTCCATACAGCAATACATGTGCCAAAAAAGGCTAAGAGAGACTCCAGGAGGGCTGAAGAAATAATACCTCTCCCTTGAATCCTGAGGAGTGGGGCCAGGCTCTTGGGAGGGTTGTGCAGAAGATCTGGATCAGATCCCACTTGATGCTCGGGGTCAGGATGCTGACAATGGACAGTGTCACAGGGCCTAACTTCAGAACAATCTTGGGGATGCTATTTGGTACAGTACTTAACCTCTCAGGGCATCAGTTTCTGAAAAAAAAGGTAAAACTTTAAAATTTTTGAGTATTAAAAGCATTATACTGGCGCCTTCATGATAACATGATGGTAATGCCAGTTACGTAATTATTAAGCATTACTTGCTGTTGTGGCAAAGCTTGCTAAACATTATCTCATCGGATGTCCACACCAACCAGATGAGATCAGATGTATTATATTTCCAACTTTATAGTGAGGAAACTGAAGCTTAGAAAAGCAAGTGACTAATTTGAACAAGTCCATAAGCTTAGGTGATAGACTGGGATCTCAAATTCAGGAGCCGTCTGGCACAGAAACCCACACAATGATCAGATACCCTAAGAACAGGTTCTGGCCCGAATCTTGCAAATGAGATGGGGGGTGAGGGTGGTGGAGGGCATCTGTTGTGGGATAAAATGTACTATCTGACATTCCACCTTGTCTTTTAGCAGTATTCTTTCCAGGTTAAAATGGAAGCACTTTTTTTTTTTTTTTTTAATAGTGTTGTGGTTTTGAACTATTTATTTGTGAAAGTAGTGGTTCTTATAGTGTGGTATGCAAGACCAAAATCATCTGGGAACTTGTTAGAAACAGAGCTTCTCTCACCTGTCTAGACCTACTGACTCAGGGACTCTGGAAGTGGCGCTCACCCTTCTGTGTTTCAGTGAGCCCCTGAAGTAACAGCTAACATTTGACAGTCACTGGCCTTGGGGTAGATAAATGAGAGTTAAATCAGGACTAGTGGCCTAACAGGGATTCTTAGCAGCTGCTAGTGACTCATTCTTCCCCGTGATTCCCTTCGGAGTTGTGTCCTTTTTAGGATGAAGGATTTGTCCATGTTCCCGTCTAGACTGATGCATTTCATCAACAGCGTCCGTTTTGTTTTGAATTGAGGCTGTGTACGAGGAGGCTGAGCTCTATCTACCAGCATGTGTAGCCAGAGCCCACTTCTGTTTTTGGAACCACTTGTTAAATTTCCAGTGTGGATGATTAGCTTCCAGTTATCCTCCTTACCAGAAGAGGAAAGAGAATGCTGAGTAAAACTGTCATGCTAAGGTGAATGGGCCAATTGCAAAGCTGGGATTAGGATCCAAAAGTGCTTAGCTTTAAAGGTTCCAAAAGGTGCGTGGATGAGCTGTGACAAACTCTATCCCTTTTCCCGAACTTCCTACCTACAGTTTATCACAGATGGTAAAACATTACAACTGAAGGGAAGAGAGTCGCTACTCTGGTTGTTAATGTGACCTCTGACTCAAATGCAGTCAGTGTCATGTGCAGTCATGGGGAATGGGGACAGGGGCACAACACAGCTTGTTCCATTTCTAATCCCCTTCCTTTGCCTTCCCTCCATCCTCCTGCAGTTCCTCTCTCTGCATTGTTAATACTATTGATTTTCACTCATGTTTATGACACATAATGTTTACATTTATGGAATTTGATCTTCCAGCCTCACCAGTCCCAAGTCCTCTTAGGGATAAACGCAAACTCTATGCACACCACACAAGTAAGAACAGAGGAGATTTTCTACCTCCAAGTTCATTTTCCAGAGGCTGGTGTAGGATAGGTGGCCTAGACCAACACAAGCCTGCCTTTTAATAACCATGTAAACAAAACTTTCCATAAGAACAATTCCAACTTGTCTGGTTTGTTGCCCAAGCTTTACTTGTTATGAGATGCTGCTTTTCCTAATTAAAAAATAGTGAGAAATTTTATTTAACTTTGTTAGCAAAAAAGGAAAATGTGGTTAATTTAGCATCTTTGGGGTGAAAATATTTTTCTTTTGTCTCAACTAAGATTCACTAACAGGAAGTTCTAGTTTGAGGGATCACTGGATTCAGTCCTTATTTCCAAATAAGGTAAAGTAAAAATGTTTAAAGCCTAATGTGAATTCTGCTGACAAGTTGTTTTTGAATTTCAAAAGAGTTTTGCTCAGCAATTTTTCTTGCTATCTGGTCTTATTTTAATTCACTGCAAACATACTGCACAAATGTAAGTCATCAGCTTGTGTTAGAAACGTGAAAATTAAGGCAGAATATATTCTGTGCATTATAGCCTGACCTAAGGGAAGGGGAGACTGCCCAGCTCCATTTTCCTGAGGTGCCTTAACAGAAGTATTAATGAACCAAATCCAATAAAGAAGAAGAAACTGAGACTTCTCATGATCTGCCCTGTGTGACAGATGCCCTCAATTTTCTGCTCCTAAAGACTTGTCCTACAAATTGCATGCTGTTGCTTTAAGAAGTCAACAATATTTTCACGACAGGATGGCTCAGTGGTCTAAAGCGCCTGCTTAGGAAAGCTTGCGCAGCTGTAGGGACCACGGTTCGGTCCCCGGCCCCACATGCTGCGCCAGCCCCCCTCTCAGGGCAGGCTGAGCCGGCCATAAAAATAAATAAATAAAAAACAATATTTTCAGAAAATGGTTGATAGTCACTGAATTATAGTCTGTTGGTTAGGAATAGAAATTTTGGAGATAAGCCCATGCCCAAAATAAGGCTTTATCTTTTCTTACTGGTGATGTGCTCTTGAAAGAGTTGTTTAACCTCTCTGGAACACTTTCTTTAGTTATAAATTTAGGTCAAAAATTCTCTCCTCATAGAGTTGCATGAAGACTGACATGCAGTGCTTTTTTTTTAAATGTAAGTATGCAATTAGTAAATCTATATGCTGCATAAATCCTGCTGTATACAGGCATAGCATATATATAAATAATCCCTAAACAGCATTCAGAGCATTTGTCCACCAAGAATTTCTATGATGAAACCAAATCCACAATGTGACCTTATCAGGAGGAAAGATCTCTGAGAGGTGATAAGGCCTTGTCAGTGCTTCTCTCATGAATAAGATGGACGCCCTTATGAAAGAGGTTCCAGTGAGCAAGCTTGCCCTCCTAGTCTGTGAGGACAAGGTGAGAGGGTGTCACCTGTGAGCCAGAAACGGAGCCCTCTCCAGACACTAAATACGCTGGCCTCTTTTGTGGACTTCCCAGCCTCCCTCTCACAGCTGTGTTGTTCATAGGCTGCCAAGGTCATGGTGTTGGTACACAGCAGCTCAAACAGATGGAGGCCCTCAGTCATTGAGAAATATGTGCATTATGTACATTATTAGGCAGTGTGTGTGTGTGTGTGTGTGTGTGTGTGTGTGTTTGTGTGTGGTTAGGAGCACATGCATGCTATATATAAAATTACCTTTTTTTTTTTACTCTACCTCTGGAAAGCAGTAAATTTTCTCTTTTCTCCTGGCATCCTGGATGTCACATGCTACCTGTGTAGCCTAGGTCCCATATTAGCTCTGTTAGCTGGTAGAGCTGCTAGGGCAGTGCTCACTGCATATGCATGTGCACCAGTGTCTAGAGAATTATAAATGCTGTCAATTCACCTTTCTTATAAATAAAATCCAATGGAAATGTCAAGCCAAAGATTCTTCAAGCTGCACCACCAACAATGTCTGAAAACAAAAAGCATTTAGAGTATTCTGTTGAAAAACTAATAAATTATCTTAGTTACTCTTCTCTCATTGCTGGGACAAATACCTGACACTCAAAATGAAGGAAGGCAAGGTTTATTTAGCTCACATTTATTGGAGGTTTCAGTCCATGCTCAGTTGCATTCAAAGCAGAGAGGCACATGGCAAAGGGCAACCTTTTATGGCAGCTGGTAAAGAGCAAGGGTAGCAAGAGCAAAGGAAGAGGTAGTAGCAGCTCAAGCAGCTAACTTCTCTACCTCCCTTACATTGAAATGCAAATCGCCTGCCCCAGGGGAGGTGCAGCACCCACACCTACATTAATCAACTACAAATTCCAGAAGCCACCCCTTGACTGCACGAGGCTTTGGGGGGGTTGGGGGGGATGCCTATACACAAACCATAACAAAAATCTTGATGGTTCTGGGGCCAGGAATATAGCACAGGGGCGCAAGTGCCTTCCTGGCAAGTACAAGGTCCTGAGTTCAATCTCCTGTACCAAAACACAACAAAACAAAAAGTTAAAATACTCAGACTCTAGTGTTTAAAATGTATACACTCAATCAGTTAAAAAGTAAACAATTAATGCCATGGCATTGTACCTACTTAAGTTTTACAAACAATCTTTTAGTAAGGTGTTAAACAAACAATCTTTTAATAAGGTGTTTTATGAATGCGATATTTAAAAAGTGGAAAAGTTGTGAGAAAAAATTGGCAGAGTTTTGAGAACTTATTGGAGTATTAATGCAGGTATTTTGTCCTTTAAAAACCAGATATATAGCCATCACATATGTGCACACATAAAAAATATTTAGAAAGTCCCCACAGACCAGAGGAATGTAGAGAAGGAGAGGGGGGGAGAGAGAGAGGAGAGAGAGAGAGAGAGAGGAGAGAGAGAGAGAGAGAGAGAGAGAGAGAGAGAGAGAGAGAGAGATTCAGATTAATAATGAGCCAGTTAACAAATACTTTGTGAAGTATTTTATCATATGTTTTAATTAAATTTACCACAGCCTAATAAGCATCTGGATATATGCTCTGAGATGCAGCTCAGATACCTTTCCGTGAATTTCTATCTCATGGCTGCCATTTCTTTACCTCTGTGTTATTTTTCCCAGGCACTGAGTGCTTTGTCTCAGTCTCACCATGGGATCTTCAAGAGATGTTTGAAGATTCACAGTCTTCAACAAGGGGCTTTATAAGATGAACTGAACATTGGGTGGTTCATCACACAACAGATCATCATGGGCTTCGCTTACAGCTTGTTCTGTTCCTAGGTTTGTTTTTAATTTAGTTCATACAAGGTAATTCTTGAGGGCTATGTAGAAAGCACTAAGCTATATAGCTCTGGGTCCTACACAAATTTTCTTTCCTTGTCTATCCCTGTGTGATTACTATTTTTCTACACACACACACACATCACCCTTTGAATTATTTTTTTTTTAATTTGATGGCTTAATGTTTTATTTGCTGAGATCATGGATTGATTTAGCTACCAGATGAAAATAATCACTGGTGTCATTGAACTCAGTATGGTGATGCACACTCATAATCCCCAAAATTCTGGAAGGTTGAGGCAGGAAGGGGATTGTAAACATGACCCCAGTCTTGACACCTTAGCAGTTAGAGAGTCCCTCTCTCAAAACAAAAGTAAAAAGGACTGAGGATGTAGCTCAGCACAAAGACTCTGTGTTTAACATGCAATTTACCTAAAATTCCCACCCCAAATATATATATATATATATATATATATATTCATTCCACCAAAAAGTGTGTGTACCTCAGGAAAAGAAAAATAGTATTAAAAATAGTCTGATTCTTTTTCAGCAGGTGATGTTACCCTCATATGGGGGAGTCTCAAGAATGTTGGCTATCACAGAAAACCCTCAGCACTGCAGGCCCTTCAAGAAGAAATAGAAAATGCATGTACAACAATCTCAATGGCCAAGGTTCACCAAGCAGCAGTTCGCCATACTAATAAACGTCTAGAAGCTCATGGCCACCAGTTTGAGCATTTTTTAGTACTTAGAGAGGTTAAAGGTAACGTATTAATGCCATGATTTCTTGGTAGATTTAGTATTAATATACAAGTTTTTCTTTTCCTGAACTATGTATACATACAGAGTTTGGGAGCCTTTCCATGCACTTCAGTAGAGTTCAAGAAAGGATCAGGTAAAAAAAAATTTAAAAGTTTTCTTGGGGCTGGGGAGAGAGCTCCAAGGCACAAAGGCACAAGTGCTTGCCTGGAAAGTGCAAGGTCATGAGTTTGAACCCCAGTCCCGCAAAAAAAAAGAAGCTTTCTTGTGTGACTCTTTTTGACAGATCAGATTAGGAAAAAGAAATAGAAGATGATCTCTCAATCATTTCCAACTTTCACACACATCAGACAAGCTAGGCGGGTGTTCTTTGAGGTCTTAATTAACACCCTACTTCCTTAACCTCTGGCCCTCAAGAGTTCTTGCTTTCTCAACTTCCAGAACAGCTATCTTTACTGTTCAGTAGTTTCTCATGAATTAATTGGTGGAATTTCTTCAGGGTTTCAACATTTTATTTAAATCTTCATGGTTTGAAACATTTAATGAAGTCTCTGAGGATCTGATAGATATCTCAAGAGAATGGGTGATTTTTACAATCAAAAATGTATAAACAGAGGTTTTGTTTCTAATTCAATTTTTCTCTTTAAATATCATCTCCTGTTACATGAGTAAGGAATATATCCTTTTGTTTTATTTATTAAGAGGCATAAGAGCTGGGAACTCTTAGTTTATCCTGAATGGTACAGCTGCCAGATACTCATATAACCCCCTAATCCTTTGTAAAAACTTGATCAGACAGCTGTCTTGATAACAGGCAGTTTCAATGATGACCTCTGTTGAGGAAAATAATATGCTATTAGAGTAAGTATTCCAGATGAATGATATTTCTCTGAGAGAAAATGGCTTATGGATAGGAGTTCTCAAAGAGATACTAAAGCTGCATACTGGTGGCGGGGGGGATTATCTTTGATATGGGAATGTGCTGTTTGAATGTTGGACTATTGGCTTTTTTGTTATATTAATGGCTTGATTGTATTATTTCAACACATCTGATCATTTCCTTACAAAGTACCTTGAACAAGGATACTATTGTTAGAGAAAAATGGTGCTTTTATTTGAGCCATTAAAATTATAGGGGGTGAAATTAAAAAAAAATCTCCTGCCAGCATATTTTGTAGTTCAGCTGTGACTTCTCCAGCCTATTGCTAAGAAGCCTAGGGGAAAAAGTTCTTATTTATTCAGCAGTTTGATATGGATTTTTGTAAAATTAACTATAGGTTGATGAATTAAATCCAATATCACCAGGTCACTGAAATGTGAAGAAGATGAAAACAAAAGTGAGAAATGTTATTGTAATAGGGTAATGCAAAGTCATTGTCCATAACATATGAGAACCTTGCTTATGAACATAGTTTAGTGCCATGAATATAAACCAACAGTTGATATTAATTATTTTTTAAACATGTATCTACAAAGTCTTTTGTGTACTCCTAAAATGATGCCTTTGTTTCTACACAGATTCTGGGGGTGGGGGTAAGAATTTGTCAGAGACAGCTGTTCAGCTATTGAGTTAAGCAGTTCACTGGTCTGTGCTTTCATTATCATAGTTTAAGACTGCTCTTAAGAATTCTTTAAATAAATATATTACATTGTTGCTGGTTAACTATGATAGAGCACTCAAATTCTGAACTTATCTACCAGAAGTTCTTTCATTATTTTCCTACTACAACAGGCTTACAGGTAACCTGAAACTTCCCATCGAATTTAGCAGGAAATATTACTCAGAACCATCCATGCTTATTTAGAAGTACAAATAAAGACATAAAAATCCAAATGAGAGGCTTATGTTTAAAGCTTGACTTTGGGGGCCCGGCAGGATGGCTCAGTGGTCTAAAGCGCCTGCTTGGGAAAGCTTGGGTGGCTTCAGGGACCGCGGTTCGATCCCTGGCACCACATGCTGCACCAGCCCTGACGTTGGGCCAGGCTGAGCCGGCCATAAAAATAAATAAATAAAAACAAAAAAAAGTTCAGAAACAATAAAATAAAATTAAAAAAAAAAGAATTAAAAAAATAAAAAATAAAGCTTGACTTTGAAGAAAACAAGAAACATACAGAGCACAAAATATTATTTAAAGATATTACTCTAACTCAAATAGCTTTGTTTGCAAACTGCTGAATTTAACAACAACAAAAGTGACACTAAAGGGCCAACAAGATAGCTCAGTGGACTAAGTTCCTATTTATGCAAGTGCAGGGACCAGGGTTCAATCCCTGACACCACATGCCATACCAGCCCTGACTTTTGGCATGCTGAGCTGGTTACCAAGTCTGGGCATGGTGGCACATGCCTAGAGTCCTGGTGCTAGGGAGACTGAAAACAGGAGGATCACTGCATGTCAGAACTGTGTAGGGATATCCTGTACCAAATACAAAATTTATTTATTTATTTATTTATTTATTTATTTATTTATTTATTTTGTCTTTTTGAGACAGGGTCTTGCTATGCAACTCGGGCTGGCCTTGAGCTCATTTTTGTAGCCCAGGCTGGTCTCGAACTCGCACCGATCCTCCTGTCTCAGCCTCCTGAGTGCTGGGACTACAGGCGTGCACCACCATGCCTGGCTCAAATACAAAATTTAAAAACAAAAGTGACAATAAAGAGGGATATAAGTTTCCTAGTCTGCTAGGGCTTCTTGGGATTGACAAATAGGATGGATTACTGCCATGTTGTGTGTCCCATCTTCCTACTTCAGGGAATATCTAGAAGGAAGCCAGACAGGATAGATGATACCTTCCTTGGTGCCCTGGAATCTCAGTCTCCAGGTGCTTCTACCAAAGAAGCTCGAAAATCATTGAGCACTGAGAGAGCACGGATTTATAGCCCTTGTGCATAAGACTAATTTTGTCATCAAGGTTCTACTGAAAAAGCCTTCAGTTATTGCACCTAAGTCAGCCTGCACACGTGGCAACAGAACACTCCACATACACACCTCACTCACACTGACAGCACATGTCTTTTGCTTTGCTTGGCTTTTTGCAGAATATACTTGACATTTCAGTGGTCTTGGTGTTTTTTTCAGTAGGTTCTTATATTATAGAGTATGCTGTCAATAGGAATGTAAAACATCAATTAAAGTATTAAATTCTTCATATGTAATGTGATTTTCGAATAGACATCAACGTTTTCACATCATCTGTTTACTTGCTTACAAAATCTAAAAGATAACAACAGAAATAAATTTCTGTGTGAACTACAATGCAAGTGGCAACAGAAGTCTACCACAGAAATAAGCTCTCTCACCTGTGACACCCAAGGCAGCCTTCACCCATGACAGCTACATGTCCCATACATTACTACTGCTTACACTGACAATGTGTTTGTTTTTTGTTTTCTGTTATTTTCTTATAGCACACAATTGACATCTCTTTGGTTTTCCTATTGCCCTAGTAGGTCTTTGTGACACTGCACCTGCCTGCTCACCTGTCAGCTCACCAGTGTGCTCCGCAATTGATTTTTGCATAGTTTCTTGAGCAGAAATATTTCATTTTTCCTCTGCTGTAAATAATCTCTTATCTTATGACCTCTAGTCTGAAGTCTCTAAGAAAATTTCCCTGTGATGTTATGCACTTGTTCTTTTTTTTTTTTTGTCTTTTTGAGACAAGGTCTTGTTATGCAGTTCAGACTGGCCTTGAGTTCACTTTTGTACCCCAGGCTGGTCTCGAACTCGCACCGATCCTCCTGCCTCAGCCTCCCGAATGCTGGGATTACAGGCGTGCACCACCACGCCCAGCGGTCGCACTTGTTATTTTCTATGTAAGCTATCAAAGTATGCTTCACATGTTTAAGACTGAGTAAAGCAGCCACTGGCCAATATTTTGCGTTTCAAGTGACATAATGGTTGCTGTATATCTCATCAGCAACATCTACTCCACATTTGGTTTTGTTGCTAAAAATTTCCACCTCACGCTTTCATTTTGTTGAGGTTTTCTTATCACTGTTTCCATCATAGTGAAATGTTGACATCAGCAGTACCAGTTTGCTTTTATTTGCCATCTATGGTACCAATATTATATCTTTCTGACATTCAAAAATTGTACTATATAATTTTCTGTTTTGAAATTACAGCATTTCATTTGGAATTTCTGCTTTATTCCTGTGTACAGTTCCTGCACTAGACAGCTTATGCTCTACTAGTCAATGTAGCATCAGTTGGAAAGCAATAAACCAATGGTTAAATGTCGCATTCCAGTTAGGGGGATAGGAGTAATATATTATTCACAACATCCTTCAGTTTATTACTATTTGAATAAAGACCGGATGGCTGAGTTCCAGGATAAATATCTAAATTGAAAGCATAATTCTTTGCATGTATAAGGACATATATTTTTATGCCATATTTTGACCCATCACTTTTGCTGAAATTTCTTACATCCCTGCAGTCACCATGAGAAGTGTCTGTTAAGTACAGCAGGCCTATGTTCATCTAGTGAGGTCTCATAATACATACTTTCTAGAATATAGTTGTTGGTGCATACAGAATATACTTGGATTTCATGCTTTATATATTTCACAGCATCTTATAGCATTTCATCTGTTACAATTTCCAACACTGAATAGTAGAGCTGACACTCTGTCCAATACATTTCCCAGCCATGCCAAAACCTCTATATTTTCGGGCCTCACTCTAGCATTGAACCATTTCATTTAATTCTGTTGGGTGGCCATTTCATAATATTTCAGAGAAGTCAAATATGCCATCGCTGTGCTGTTGTCTTTGTCATCTGAATCAAAGAGGCTACATTCCTTGTGTTTATATCCATTGATTCTTGCTCCATTTCACTGTTACAGGAACTTTGTCTCCCATGACCAACATCAGAGTCATCACATTATGTACGCACACCACTCCTCTGTTACGAAAGCATATATTTTACCCTACTGGATTATCTTCATAACCATGCATGAGCAATCTGATGATTCACTTTTGGCCTCCTCTAAAACTTGCAAATCTGGTTGTTCATGTAGCATTATACTGAACTGGACCATTTCAATCAGAAAAATCCAAAGGGAAAAAAAAAAAAATATATATATATATATATATATATATATATATATATATATATATATATTTGTCTTTTTGAGACAGGGTCTCGCTATGCAGTTGAGGCTGGTCCTGAGCTCACTTTTGTAGCCTAGGCTGGTCTCGAACTCGCACCAATCCTCCTGCCTCAGCCTCCCGAGTGCTGGGATTACAGGCGTGAGCCACCACGCCCGGCCCAAAGAAAGTATTTTAAAGAAAACAAATCCCAGAGTGCTATGGGTCTACTGGACCCTCTGTGATGCTTGTGTAAATATTGTGCAAGTAAAACCAGTTAGATGGATCATAAAGGAGGCTTCAAATCCCATTTTGACATTTTTGCACAAGTGCACATTCCCTATTTGTCATGCAAAGTAAGTAAACACATATATTGCTTTCTGTATTCCTCAGGGAAAGGTATGGAAAACACAGCTGGCTATTTCAATGTTGAAGTACAAATATACAGTGGAAAAGTAAGGGATGGGTCTGCTCAACCCAAGCTTATGCCCCTTGAGAGATTGTTTAATACTTCTGACTGAGATCATCAAAGTGTGGCTGTGGAGCTATAGCTGTAATCACGGTGATACTGCTGGATGGAGAGCTGCATCTTCAACAGCCTCTTCGTTCACACTGGCCCTCTCTTGCTTCTTTGCCTCATACTAGAGAACTTAGCCTGCAGCCTTCAAACCATTCTTTGAATGATTTGATCTTCTTTCAGTAGATCTGTTTTCTCATTACAGCTCCAGGGCTTGCGGGTTAGCTCAGTTGTATAAGCCCCTGTTGGGGCAAACCAAGTCAGGCACAGGGGACTGCAGTTCAGTCCCCAGTTGCCCTTGACTACCAGATCCACTCTTAAGGCAGCTGAGCCAGCAAAAACAAAAACAAAAAAAAACCCCGAAAAAAATCCTTCTCATTGCCACTCCTAAGTTAATGCACAAGCATCCTGACTCCAACACGGGTCCAGAGGCTGTCCTTTGCCCATGTACCCACAGGCCTTCAGGCCTGGGGCTGGGGTGCTTCATAGGACACCAAGGTTAGTGGCATGAATGTTACTACTCAAGTTCTTATTGACACCAACCAAGTAAGATTTGCAATTTTGTTCATGGAAAGACATGAATCAGAAAGGTTTGTTTTTGTTTTTTTTTTTAAAGCAACATAGAAATAAAAGTAAAAATTAAGTTACTGTTTCCAGAGTTTGGCTGTGATATATGTTCATTTATAATGTGAAATAGAACTTGCAGGTGAATAAGAGGACTCAATTGGTTTTCAAGTTCTTAGATTCTTGCCTCTGTAAGAGAGGCTTCCCGGACACCAAAGCACAGTCATGGGCTGCTGGAGAGAAAATGATGAGCGCAGTTTGAAGCAAAGTCAACTGTGCCAACTTTGAGGATTTAGTAAATACCACATTATAGTCCATGGCCTCCTCTGTCCTGGGGTTGCTGCAATTGACTTTCTAATTTTGGTTTCACAGTATGCTTTATGTCTCTACATTAAAAATGTGAACATAGTTAGAAGAGATTATACTTTAAGTAATTTTTTGGCAGCATTTTCTGATTGTAGTCATTCATGTACTATCTTCATATGTTTGCAATATTCGTTTCCTACATGTTCTGTTTGTCTTTTTATGCATAATAGCTATTGCCTTTGTTCTACATAATATTCATAAATGTGGGAGTTTGCTATGTCACATATGTTAATAGTCATGGAAATAAATTCATAGTATTAAAGTGATTATGTATCATCATCTTGAATTCCCCAGAAACATTAAGTAAACTGAGACTTTATTTTTGTTTAAAATATTGTGCAAAACATTCAATTTTTGAGTCTTTACTGCCAAAACAATGTTTAAGGAGAAGTGATGTTATAGCCTCTAGAAGGCTGAGGTAGAAAGATCGCAAGTTCAAGCCCAGTCTGAGCAACTTAATTGGCTTAGTAAAATCGTGCCTCAAAAAAAAAAAAAAAAAAAAAAAAGAATTTTCTAAAAAACAATTGGGATATAACAGTGTAAATTTCCTAGGCTCAATCTCTAGTATCAGAAATTAAAAGTCTATACCATACTCTAAATTTTGATTGATAGTTTGGCTAGATATGGAGTTGTATGTTGAAGTCATGCTCTCTCAGAGCATCAAAGGCATTTTCCCGATCTATTGTACAATGTTAATGTTTATTTTATTATGTTTTTTGTAGGGCTGGGGTTCAAACTCATTTCCTTGTACTTGCCAGGCTAGCACTTGTGCCACGAAGCTATCTCCCCAGCCCCCAAATTTTACTATCTTTATATCATCATAGATGTTGATGAGCATCATACATACAGACTTAGTGTCATACAATGCTGATCGTAAGTCAGTTCCAGTTAATTGGTATTCCTTGTTGGTTGTTTCTTTTCCTTTGAAAGATACCTTACTTTTTAAAAAAATCTGAAGTATTCTGAAATATCACAAAGTTCATTATTTGTGCCTTTTATTTGTAATTTGTGGTTCTGGCCACTAATTTCTTTAAATAACTTATGTGTCTCTTGATCACTGAAACTCAAGTTTCACCTTTATGAAAGTTTTTAGATTCTAGACTTCTAAGAATATAATTCCATGTTTGGAGACTATATAAGTCTGAGTTGATCAAGGGAAGGCAAACCTTTCTGTGTGTCTCTAGCACTTGCAAGGGCTGGAGGAGTCAATTATAAACTGCCTCGTTCAGTTCTCAACTCACATGAGCATGAGCTCTAGGTGCTAAGAGCAAAGCTGCTTCAACTCTCTCCACCTCTGCTCACTTACCTGCCTAGCTTTACCCCTGGGGAATAATGGCCTCTTTTCTTATTTCACAGTCACTGACATTGGCTCTAGGGTCTCATCTTGAGCCATGTGAGGAGGCTGGAAATGTACTTCTTGCATTGTAGGATGGCAGAGCAGACCTTAGCCAGGACCAAAAGATGTCAAAGTGACAGAGACAGTCCAGTACAGAGCCATACCATCTGTGTGCCTGCCCTAAAGTTTTGCTATCCTAATGATGTGGTCTGGGGAAAATTTCTTAATGCTTCAATCTCTCCAACAAGAAAGAGGGAATAATATTAGCTACTTCATAGGGTTACTGAGAAAACTAATGGAAGCAATGTTTGTAAACAGATATGGATCAGTATCTGACACATTGTTTCTGGCTGTTATAATTTAGACCTAAAAGGTCTCCCTAGAAGCTTCATTGTGTTTAAAGATGAGGCTTTTGGAAGGTGACTGGATTATAGGGGTTCATACTCAAGTGGTCTCCGGTTGGAAGAGTTGGGCCTCTAGCAGAACGATGTAAAAGAATGCAGTCTGGTCTCTAACTCTGCCGTGGGTCATGCTTTCCCATCATCCTGTTTCTGCCCGGAAGCCAGCCAACCATGGCCTGACCCTTCTGAACCATGAGCCATAACCTCTTCACTAAATTGCAAGTGCTGGGCATTTTGTTCCAGAGATGGGAAAATGACTAATATCAGTGTGTTTCACATTCTAATGTTATTACTTCTTTTGTTGTTTGTATTAAATTATTTTTGTCTTCACATTTCCACCAAGTCATTTTGCTCTCTACATTTAGAAGTACGTCTGGAACTTTCTTTTCCAGCCTATCTATTGATTTTTACAGCAAATAGCTTTAGTCCCTATGGTAACTTTGTAATTAAGATTATTCTTTTTTAATAGTGTCTCAATGTTTTACAAATGTAATTATTTTTTTCCTTCTGTTTTGTTTTCTATCTTCTAACAATCTGCTAATAATCCTTTCCCTCCTTCTCTTCTGTTATGAGCTTCTTCTCCTCCTCTTTTTCTCTTTTTTGAGACAAGGTCTCACTGTATAATTCAAACTAGCAAGGTAGCTAAGGGACTAAGTGCCTACTTAGGCAAGCATGGGGACCAGGGTTCAATCCCCGGAGCCACATACCAAGGCAGACCAGCCCTTGGGAACACTGAGCTGGCCACCAAGTCTGGGCGTGATGATGCATGCCTACAATTCCAGCACTGGGGATGCTGAAAACAGGAGGATCACTACTAGTCCAAGCTGCACAGTGAGACCTTGTACCAAATACATAAACTTAAAAAAAATTCAAGCTGGCCTCAATCTCATGTCAATGGTTCTGCCTCAGCCTCCTGAGTGCTGGGATTATAGGCATGTGCCACCATTAGTAGCTTTTTTTTTCTTTTTGTCTTTTTGAGACAGGGTCTCACTGTGCCAAGCAAGCCTCCTTTTCTTTTTATGAACGTATTTTTACTTCAATATATTTTTTTTTTTGTTCGGACACAAATTTATTTTGTAAAAAATGGTTTATCAACTCCTTTTTTTGTATAAAACACATGGGAGAAACCTAGCCAATCATTACACAACTGTAATCACATGAAAAGTACTTTATTAAACTTGGTGTCTAGGAGAAGACCAATAATTTGCTTATTTCTACAGCATTGTCTATGCATTTCCTTTAACTGCTTTTAAAAATGCCATGTGTCCCCACTGATGTCTTCTGTCCAGGTGACAGCACAAGGATGGGGCAGTGGAGAGTGGGTGACGACCCTAAGCGGTTTTCTGCTGTCCCTTCTTTCCAATCAGAGATTTGTGGATGTGAAGAATCACACCACCACCGGCTATAGTCGCCTTAATGAGGGCATCCAACTCTTCATCTCCACGGATGGCGAGCTGCAAGTGACGCGGAGAGATATGCTTGATTTTGAGATCCTTTGATGTGTTTCCTGCCAGCTCCAGCACCTCGGCAGTGAGGTACTCCAGGATTGCAGCACTGTAGACAGCGGCAGTGGCATCCACTCGTCCGTGGCTGGTAGTGCACGTCTTCAGATGTCTGTGGATGCAGCCCACAGGAAACTGCAGCCCAGCTCTCTGTGAGCGCGATGCAGCCTTGGCTTTGGCCTTGCCACTGTCCTTCCCAGCTTTGCCTCCAGCCATAGTCTCAGCCGAATCCGCCTCTGCTCAGCCGCTCCACCACCCGCTGCCACCCCGCATTGCCGCAGCTGCTCTCTACGTCAATAAATTTCTGAGAAGATCAAGAGCAAAACCTTGGGACTATTGTCCTACCTTGTGAAGAAGCCACCACTAATATAGTTATCCTAATTTTTCTTATTTTACACTATTGAATCAATGAATTCTGTTACCAATGGAAGTTCACAGTTACTCTGTCCCTGCTATGGGTTAGGCAGTATGCAAAGATCTTTATATTCATATCCTAACCTAATTAATCTCAGTTTAAATACATAGGGCTTATTCTTATCTTTGTTTTTTAAAAATGAGATTACTGAGGCTTTCCAAACTCAAATGATATGTGTAAGTTCACATAACTAGTAAATGCTAGGTTAAAATGTAAACATACTGAGTTCAGTCTCTGAACTATCACTTCTATATCTCAAATAGCCTTTTATGAGCATGCATATATATATATATGTATATATATATACATAGATGTATGTATATATATATATATATATATGTTCAAATCCTCTCTGATGAGCATTAAGGCTATTATAAAAATTTGTTCTTATCAACAAACACTATATGAATATCTATGTATTGTGGGAGATTTTATGTACTGTATTCTAAAAATAAGTCCTAAAACTGAATTTTCTAAATAAAAACTATCCATATTAGAACATTTGAGTGCACTTTGTTGGCTTGTTTGTTTTTGGCCTTTATCAATTTTACTATATTTTCTTTGGTTGAATTGGTTTTTTTTGGGGGTGGCTTATTTTTTTGATTTTGGTGCCAAGGATTGAACCTAGGGCTTCCAGCTTTCTAGGAAAGCATTCTACTGCTGAGGCAAATCCCCATTTGAGTATATTTTGATGAACTGTTTTTAATAATGAAGTTGGAGCAGCCAACACTTCCACTAGCAGTAAGGTGTCAAAATTCCTGTACCCTACATATTCATTAAAATCCTTTTAGATCTCAATTTTTGCCAATTTCATAAATAGGATATATTACCTTATGTTTTAATTTTCTCTTCTTTTCTTTTTAATGGCTGGAAATATGTTTATATGGCTATAGTTCATATGCCTTTCTTCTTTGTGAATTGTTCTAACATTTTCTGTCTAATTTTCTCTTAGGGTATCCTGTTGGTATACATTTTTAAATACTCTTTAGAAACAGAGATCTGTTATTTGGGTGACAGATATACTTTTTTTGTTCATTGTTATTTTTATCTGTTTACATTATTTATAAAAGGCATTTTTAATATTTATATAGTCAAATCTAGACTCATCAATATTTACATGTATTCCTTTAGTGAGTGAAAGAATGAAACCAACATGAAATTTGGTCCATTAGGAGTTTCTAATAAGCTTACTCTTCTGTCTTATATTCTGCTTGAACTGGGAACTGTCCAAGTCAAAGTCAGATCTGAATGTTAATGTAGACCGTTAGAATGCTGCTGATCAGGTCATCCGACTATTTAATCTTAAGCATTCCATCTGATATTAGAATAACTCACTTGTTTCTCCACTTTTGTTTCTTTTGCAATATTTTTTAAATCCAAGAAATGAAATTCAAGTCATATCTGAGTGGAGATCAAATTTATACCAGAACAACAGTCACTAGGGTTTAGGCAAGTTTCTGAGGCCTAGGATGCAAAAAGTATTTCTAAGGTAGGACTACTCCAGGTTCAAGGGATGGGAACTGACTCAGGCTAGAGCTCTTCTTTTTTCCTGTTTTCATTAGAATGACCTCCTGGGTCATCTTCTTACCTTCCTTCTCTGGGTATCAAAGCTTTCTTACTTATGGGTAATGCAACTGCCTCTATTCTTTGAACTTCTTCTCCTTTGGATATGTAGGCAAATTGTTCAATATTTATTTCAAAGTCTGGATTCTTAAAAAAAAAAAGGAAAATTTTAATTTCTTAATTTTTAAAATCTGACTTAAACTTCAACTCTTCTGGTAGTTTTGACCACCCATCAGAAACCTTCCTGTGTTGTGTTTTATTACTGCTCTCTATACTCCCTCACATGATTCCATATTGTTTCATTTACTGGCCAATCTGCTCTATGAGCTATTGCTTTTCCTTTTCAGCAGAACTGAGAATGAATCGTGTCTAAGCCAGTGATACCTCCTACAGTGTCCAACATGTACTAGGAACTCTGTAAGTGTCTTCTTATTGGAAGAAAGGAAAACATTTTACTGTAAAACAGTGTTGTGAACACGCTTGGGTGAAGTAGGGGTTAATAACTTTCAATATGAATGCATGCAAATAATTGCAGAATCCATTTAGAGTTTTATCAGAGAGTGGTCAAAAAAAAAAAAAGAAATATAGTAACCTTCAGATAATATCTGTAAGGGATCAGCCAAAGATTAATCAAAACCAGACACAGTTAGACTGTATGTCTGCAAAATAAAAGGAAAAAATATGTTCAGAGAGCAGGCTGTGCCCACAGCTTAGCAAATACTGCTCATAGCACTATTAATCAGTTTACCTGAATTTCCTTAGTTTATCTTGCTCTAACATCACTGAAAATAAGTCCAAGAATAATATGATATATAACTCAGCATGTAAAAATTACTTGAAGACATCTGAATTTCATATAATTAACCATCTTTGAGATTCATTTAGACATCACAAAAGAATTTCTTACGTGCCAAGGGTGCTTGGGGTGTGACTTTTCTAAAACTGATCAAAATGTGTTGCAGCAATTTTTCAGAAAGGCATCTGCTCTTCATAGAAGGCTTTAAAGCCTGTCTTTTAAACAGACACTAATTCATTCCAGAAATTAGACAAGTATTTAAGTTTTGGGAGACCCACATCCAGAAATGGTTTCAGATAAGATCTTTCTTATTCAAGAAATTGTTCTAAATGCCTTTGTCACACCAGTATTCTTTCCATGCAGCACACAAACACACTACTTGTAAATCATTTTAGTTCTACCTCAGCCACAGCAAGACGCGTGGAGTTCCCAAGTGGTAGAAGATTTATGGCATTAAGCCCTCCTCTGCTTACAACACTACCTCCCTCCCCTTCAGCCCCAAGAGCAGTGAATAAACAGGCCTGTGAGGAACAGCCCTGAACCTCTGGAACACTTTGGCTGGCCAAGTCACTGTTACCTTAACTGTTGGGCAGACACTCAAACTCCGGTGGGAATGGATGGATCCGACTTCCTTGAGCAGTGGGAGCGACTGAGGGCTGTAGTGGCTGTGTGCTTTTGGAAAGCAGGAAGACAGAGCTTTTTTTACTTCTCACTCACAACTCCTTTACACCTAGAAAACCAGCCAGGCTAGAGAAGCTAGTCCTACAGCAGGAATTCAGCACAACTCCTGAGCTGTGGTATACTCACCGGCTCTGTACAACTTAGAAAAGTGTCATTGGTCACTTCCATGAGTGGACTGACTCATATTTAACCACCTTGGCTATTTCTTGTTATTTTTACTTTAAATTTAACTGGAACACATTAAGGCATCAAAGTCTGTTTAGGGCTAAAATATTGATAATAATATTGATAATGATTGTTGGAATTGTGAACTCTTCTGATTCTGTGGTCTCAATAAGAGGACACCCGTCTTCCTTCCTTCCTTCTTTCTTTCTTTCTTTCTTTCTTTCTTTCTTTCTTTCTTTCTTTCTTTCTTTCTTTCTTTCTTTCTTTTTTTCTTTCTTTCTTTCTGTCTCAGCCTCCCCAGTGCTGGGATTAGAGGTGTGCACAATTATACCTTGTTTCAGTGGCTGGCACGGCACACCTAGGGTTCTGGGACAGCATGACATGTGGCATCAGGAATCAAATCCAGGTTCTTGCCCTTGTCAGGTAAATGCTTAGACTGCCAAGCAATCTCTCCAGCCTGATACTGTTAAATTGAAAGCCCATCATTCTCCCACTTGACTTTATGGCAGGCACTGCAGGGCACCTTCTGATGATCTTTTGTTTTATGACTTCTAAAAAGTGATAATAGTCCATGGGATTGGAGGAAGCTCTCTCTCTCCCTAACACTAAGAAATAATCAATTAGGTACTAGGAGTAGAGTAAAAATTAACAAGTGCAAAGATTTAGTAAGATTTTTGTTGAGTGTAACCTAGTCAGTTGAAGACATCGCCAGGAAAATGCCTATTCTTATTGAATTTAGGGTGTTACCCGTCTTCCCCAGAAAATCAGCAGATATTCTCAATTATGATAATCAGTGGTGCATGATTTGTCTCATTTTTAAAAGGGTATAGAAGTAAGCCATGAGGTGATGTACAGTCTAAATGCCATTAAGACGTACAACCATTAATGTCCAAGTTCTTTCTGTCTTTTTTTGTGCAATCAGATGTTCTTTGCTATGACTTGGGAATATGGTTCTCCACAGTCTTTGAAATGCCTGAAATAGGTCTGAGTGAACCAGTGTAGCCCAGGAGGCTATTTTTTTTTCTCCAAAGGAACTTCATGCCATGCTTTGGTGCTTAAAGCAATTAGCAGTTTTCTTTGGAAGCAGCCTTGGGCTGCTTTCTGTCAAACATCTCAGTGAGCAAGTGTTATTCCTTCCTTTTTATTTGAAGAAGTAGAGCAGAGAAGAATACAATAACCCCAGAGGTAAAAGATAAAAAGGATCAATGTTTGGAAGAGAGCATCATAATTCTTCCAGTCATCCTGATGACCACTCATTTCTTCAGATTATAGGAGAGAAATCATTCTGCCTTTGTGGAGAGAAAGTTGCTCTTTCAGCTCAGGGCCTTCGGGAAGATCTCTGGTGAAGACTCACTTCATGATGTGCTTATAATTGGTCTTTCAGAGCACAGGAAGTAGACATGACAATTTTTCTAATCATTATTGGTACAAAAGTTTTTTCTCATTGAACTAAGAGAAAGTAGCTGTAGACATAATTGAATATTCCATAATTGTAGTGGGTTACTGGTAGAACTAGCAATGTCGGAAGCTGTTGATTTAAGCCTTTTACAGCTCAGCATACTACTCTAGCTTTATTTTTTATGCCTCATGGTTAAACTTTTCTGCTGGGTAGTAAGGGCAAGTTAAAGTAAGACCTGTATAGCAGAACATGTAACTACTACAAGGACAACAATGTGCACTGTATTAATTGTTGGGGATGTACTACTAACATGTTTAGAAATTGTTTCATTTTTCTTTCTTATTAAAAGAAATTAAAAAAACAATTGGTCTTTCATGAAGATTGCAAGGAGAGGCAGGAGAGACATGAGCGCAAGTAGCCAAGGTTACTGCAGTCTGGGTAGAGGATGGTAGGCAGGGCCTCTAGGATGACTGGGGCGAACAGGCTCAGGCTGCAGACCCAGAGCAGATTTAACATTCTGCCAGCCCCTTGGTCGTGTTCTGTGAACTTCAGGGGATACATTTTTGCTTATATCACTTAACTTCCCTGCATCAAACCCACATAGCTCCAGCTGACTCACTGCCACATTTCTGTAACCTTGGGCAAGAAATGTCACATCCAAGAGCTTCTGTTTATTTATAAGAGAGGATAATTGTTGTGACTGCCTACTTCCTGGAGGTCTTGTTAGTGACATGTATGGGGCAGAGGTGAGTGCTAACACCTGGACACTGGGAAACTCAGCTGCACAAGGGAACTCAGATATGATTCCTTGTGTTCTTCTGGCTGGGAGGGCTTCTTCTCTATGAAGATGGTGACATCTTTAGGACTATATATCTGAGGTCTCTTGAGCTGCATTCTCCTCCCCTTCTACTTCATTTACTGAAAAGATAAGGATGATGACCTCAGCAGATAAAAATCACTTCCACATTTTATTCCTAAGTCTCACTTCGGTAGTTTTTCATAGAAGACCTCATACAAAAATTAGAGGAAAGATTAGATATAATATACTGTGAACCCATTGCTGAAAATGACATGGTTTGTTTGGTATTGATGGTTTTTATGCAATGATTTCAGAAACAAAACTAAATGCCCTCTCTACTGTGTCACTCCATACAGTATGACAGAAAAGCAAGCAGACCTTCAGTGCACTACACCCTTCAAATTGATAATTAATATTTCCAGTTCCAGTCCAAGTGTGTTTTAAAAAGTCACTTCTCTGTTAAATTCAGAGTTGATTACCAATTAATTAGTACCTACAAATATTTACTGAAAACACATAACATTCAGGTACTGCATAAAAAATTAAAGGTACATCTTCTGCGAATTGTTACACTCAGATTGGGGTATTGGCTTTTTGGGGGGTTATGCAAAAGCCTACCATATACTAACTCACTGTAAAATTTTCTTGCTGGTCTCTTTCTCTCTCTTATATGCTATTAATACCCTAACCATGTTGTCAGGTCCTTGCCTTGAGAACCCTAATGATCAGTACAAAGTAGGCCCATGGATGAAAGCCATCTTTCCATAAACAGATACATTCACTCCAGCCAGATGCACTCTGCAAGGTTAAGACATGCATTCCTGAAAATCTCAATCCTGTGAAGACGAGAAAGAATTCTGCCTAGTTCGAGTTTTCTGCAGGAAACACTTGATAATGTTTTGGCTTAGAGGAAAAAAGGACTTCATGGAGGTTACCTCAGTGCATAATGAAATTGCAAATTCAGACCGTTTGTAACCTGTCTTCCAAATCCAGGGACCTGAAGTGAACAGTCTCAATTTTGTTTTACTCTCTGGGAGCCTCTCCAAGGCACTGTGAATTGCCAGTATTTGTGAACCTCAGTTCCCTAACTGCCTCCATAGGAAAACTGACCTTGGAACTGCAGAGAGGAGGGAATAACTGGCAAGTTTGTGTGGGACAGGGACAGACATTTTAGTCTTTCTGTTTATGGCTCCCAACTTATGGGCTCTCCTACATTAACATTCATAGAATCTCTGATGTCACAAAAATAGAGATGAAAGTTATAAAAAAGATGCTCATGAATTCCAAATTAAGAACATAAAGATCAAGACTGTCACTTGGGACAGAAACTTGGGCAGTCAGCCAGCAGCGATTTCCAGTGAAGCTTTAGGAATAAAGACAGTTCTTGATCTCCTCCAGATGCACAGCTGATACAGGGCTCTCTGACTCCTCGAATATCTTAGTCTGAAATGGGATTCAAAGTGTACAAGAATTTCTCCTTAACCAGAGCTGGTTTCTACAGGGGTTGAACTATACTCATAATAAATTTCACTCTGTCAAAAGATTTCTTTGATTTCCCAACTGCTTGAAGATGAGATATCCATCCAGCTCTTGGTCTGACCAGGAAAAGTCTTGTGACTATGGAGACCATGGAGCTATGCCCCTTACTCATAAATATTGTTCTGTAGGCACAGTACAGTTAGAGATTTCCAATATTTCTCCTGGCATGAATTCTTTTTCTTTTCATGGGTGTATTGGCTTCAGAGATTTTTGCCTTTAAGGCAAATCTTATTAAGTAACAATTGAAGTCTTTTCATTACTCTATGAAAATCTAATTCGAATCACAGCATTGTCACTCTGACCTGGTAGAATTCTTTCTAGTCAAAAGAAAAGAAACTTATTTTGTGTGGATTTCTATAGCTAAGGACAGGCTGTGTAGTTATTTGGTATTTTTAATTTGTAAAAATAGCTTGTGGTCCCAATTCCTACCATTTTTAGGCCTCAAGAATCACACAGACTGTGTATCAGAAAAAAAGTGTGAAGAACTGGAGTCTCAAGATCTATGGAACTTGTTAGCTGAGTGAGACAGAGGAGAACATGCACAGAGACTGGGTCTCAGGCTCAGGGCTTTTATCAGGAAGGATAGCATATAAATAGATTCACATCCCACCGGGCTTCCATGAAGGTGAAATAAAATCACTGAGGTACTGGAATGTTCTAAAATTCTCCAAGAAAAGTTTCATTGCAGAAATCAACTTTATTAGAAATCTTGATATGACAAATGAAAATGTTTTTCTTTACTGAAATGAATGAAACAGAAGATAAAACAAAGTTTATGAACCAGGAGATAAGAATACTTTCTTTCACATTTTCATAAAGGGATCAACATGATGACCTGTGGCAACTGTCTTCATTGTGTGTATGACTATGTGTGTGTGCCTGTGTGTGTGTGTGTAGTTACTTTTCTGGAGGAAAGGAAAACACTCTGAAATTGAGTTTTAACCCTTTACAAGGTCAAGAATATCTATAGATGACAGAAAGGAATAAATATATACTCTGAGAAGCAAAGCAAATAACTTAGAACTCCTAACCTTTAACATTTAGAATTCAAACTGTGCAGACATTATGGGTGGAGCATATTTCCCAAAAAAAGCATTAAAGAACATAAATACCTGAATGAGCCTCAGTTCAAGGTTCACCTCATCTTGTATATTTTGTGATGTGGGCATTTTAGGTTTATTAGGGGAATTAAATGAAAATATCCATAGAACAGCACCTGTCTGGCAAAATGTGAGGCCCTGAGTTTGATTCCAAGTGCTGAAAAATTAAAAACAAATAAAAACAGCAATGACAAACAACAACAAAAAAGAAAAAAGGAAGGTAAATAAGCAAGTAAAAAATAAATACATATAGCTAGAAAAGCAGTGGTTTATATCCTGGTCATAGAAACCCTTGTCTAAGGTTAAATATTGTTGCATGTCCTTGTGTTTCAGCTGCAGTCTTTGCTCTTTTTTCTAGAGCTTTGGTCTATACGAATGACAGCACACAGTTACAGTGCACATGAGGTCACCTTGCTGGAAAGGGTACAGGTGGGTGTGTTCAGGCAATTCCCGTTTGTAGGCCTTTGCTGTCACATTACTCAGGAATGTATGAGGCAGGTCTATGAAAACAAGAAACTCTTTGATGAAAGATATTCAGCTGACCACATCTCATAATGGCATTTCTTGATCTTAATCTGATACGTATTCAGGAATTGTGGCTGCTTTAGAATCTTTGCCAGACAGTGGTCCCTGACAGGGAGTAGAGGAAGGCTTATTGCTATAGTTCTTTTACTGCTTAAAGGACTTCAACAAACGCTTTGGAGTCCAAGCCAGTATGAATGTTTGGGTTGTAGGTGGTGACTACAACCCACACATTGATACCACAGGCAACTGTTGGTTCTTCCTGCTTTTGGCCTCTTTCTGTCCAAAGTTCTTTGGTAAGTGGTTATTAGTTGAGTTGCATGAGAGAGTAAATAAGATTTTCCATAGAAGGACTGGGTGGGGGTCATTTATCTCAAAATAATTTAGGTGCTATATGTCAGTTAGGACTCAGGTCTGAGTTCATGGAATAGAATAGGCCTGGGAATTATCTGGGATTAATTAGAAACTTTCAAGGACCCATACTCTTCGATGAGTGCCACCCTGAGAAATACCTCCTTTTGCTCTCTGCCTGCTGCTTCTCTTCACCCTCCTCAGAGAAGCTTCAGACTAGTTCAGTGCTTGCCTTTGGTATTGATGACTCCACTCTGGTGCCGGATTGGCCTATCACAAGACTGATGCTGAGCCTCTGTGTAGATCAGCCTGAAGACCTTCATGTATTCTCCTCTGTGCCCTTGTAAGAAAGAGGCTGGAAACTAGGCCAAAATGAGTGCAACTCTGGCTCAGCCTCGGCCTCTTTCACTATATGGTCCTGGACAAATTAGTTAACCTCTGTGTTCTGACTTCCTCATGTGGATTAAACAACTAACAATGGCTATTAATCCAAGGCAGTCTCATGACTAATTTTTCTCTGTGTAATATCCAATATACATGAAACAGAAAAATATGACATACCTCTTTCCAGTGTACATTTGGCTACAAGCCAGGAACTGTACATAGAGAACAGGCCAGTCTCATGTACTGTTCCCTAAGGTAATTGACAGCACTGTGGATAAACTGGCCAGTGTTTCTGAGTGTCCTGAGAGTCTTTGCCTTCTTCAAAGCTACTTCTATTACTTGCCTTATCTAAAGATATCCTCTAGATAGCAGACAAACCTTAGCTTTGTATGAGGCTTAGTACCTTTCTGGAATTCAAAGTTTTCTAAGACTTTCCATGCTTAACATTCCTGGGACACAGCCCAGCTAACTCATGAGGCTTGCGAGTGTGGCGGCCTCGATGACTTCATCAGGCTGACTACTGCAGCCACAGAAAATTCCAGCCACAAACCCGAAGGGGTTCACATCAGCTCCATAAATGATGGACCAGCATGATATCAAGTACTATCTTATGGAAGATATGGCCTGACCTCTCCCTAAAAGGAGTTGAGAAAAATAGGGCTTCCCTATAGTAGCCTTCTTAGAAAAATTATATGAGCCAGTCATCATTGGGTCTGATAGTCTACATGATGGTGATATCACAGTTTTCCTACAATCAGTATTTATATTTAGAACTAAAACTGAAGAGTTATGTTATTTCTTATTTGTTAAAAATAACATTTCTATTGCATGCTCTGAATCATAGGGACCAAAGAAATAGCAAAAAGCTTCAAGAAAGTGGAATACATGCAAATCTAACATTTAAGTCATTCAAAAGGACAATAGAAAGAACTAAAAAAATGACTGAAAATCCACCCACATCCCCCAAAAATAACTTGTCCAGAAGGCTTCAAGGGGAAAATTCCAAGTTTATAATTACTTCATAAGGGCCAGCAAGACAGCTCAGTGGACTAAAGTGCCTGCTTAGGCAGAGTGCAGCACCGGGTTTCGATCCCTAGCCTACAGGGCATGCTGAGACAGCCATCGAGACTGGGTGTGATGGCATGTGTCTCTAATCTCAGCACTTGGGAGGCTGAAAAATAGCAAGGATCACTAGGAGTTTGATCTGTGCAGTGAAACCCTGTAGACCCTATCCTAAATGGAGAAAAAAAAATTACCTCATCACCTTAGTCTTCCTCAAAAATCACTTAATAGCTTGCTCTAGTTAGTTCTTTCCTGTAGAACTCCAGTGACAATCAAACTCCTCTCCAAAGCTACAAGCCCTCCTGCCTGAGATATGTCAGCTATCAGGATTATTTATGAATCTTATTCATGTTTATTAATCATTAATCTTGGAGTATCTTTGTGGCATTTTGTTATTCTAAATATTGTTACGGTCTTGGAGACTGAACACAGAACCCTCACTCTGAGCTAGTTTTTCTTTCAATAATTTTTTCTTTTGTGACAGCATCTTCCTAATTCACTACATTATCCATGCTGGGCTTGAATTTGTGATCCTGCTGCCTCAGCTTCTCCTAGGATTACAGATGTGTGCTGCCTGTCTGGCTTCTTATGGGGTTTGGTACTCTGAATAGGCATCTGCTGAGAAGAGAACATAGATTTTTGCTTCAAAGAAGAATGCCCTCTATGTTACTATGAGTTTGTTCTACAGAACGACTGAGGCAATGGCTTTGGTGGTCCCTTCAAGGCAGGAAATAGTATTGCTTGAGTAAATGATTGACCGATCATGCTGCCAGGTATGATAAGCTTATGTAAGTAGGCCTTATGCTACTCCAGTACTTTCAGACTTTTAACTCCCTAGGTTCCAAAGCAAAAAAATACAAGTGAATCTCTGAGAGATCCAGTCATCTGAATGTGACACCCTTCTGAACAGACAGCATGTGCCTTCAAATTCTATGTACATTGTTCTCTCTGTTATATTTTGAAAATAAAGTAAAGGGAATTCATGCAAAGAAAATTCTGGAATAAAGCCGTATTTGTGAAGCCATTATGAAGTGAAGAATTTCAATAAATCAGAAATAACAATCTCTTATAATAAAAGACATAAAGAATACTTCTATGTTTCTTTTTAACTTTATAGAGGACCACCAAGAACTTCCAGAAGAGAGAGAAGAATGAAGGATATAAAAGCTTTGCTCCAGAACAGGCCAATGGGTCAATAGTTGAATTCTCCTGACACACACTCAATCTACCATACCTCCTTTAGGAGGCCATTGTCAAGTATTCTGATCACAAGGCAAGGCAAAATACTTGTCTTGCAATCTCAAGGGAAGGCCACTGAGCAGAGAGGCCACCTACCTTAGCTGTCACTTTTCAGTCCAGGTTCTTCTCTCACTGCTCCATCCCTTGCAGGAGAATACGGGACTTTGCTAAGAAGCTTCAGCACAGTTTTCTACAACTGCCTGGGCATGAAAGTGAGCTGGTTTCTCTGTTTGCTTCTCTCTCTTCTCTGGCCTCACAGAACATGGTCACAGGAAGTAACTTGCTTGCAGCCAGGTATGTTGACAGATGTGAAGGAGGGAGACAACACTCGTCCCAGCCGCTGGCTGAGCCAATCAACACACGCTGGGGCAGGCTTCAATGTCCTGAACAAATCCAACCAGAGAGCTGAGTGACAAAATCTGGGTGTGGGACAATGAAGAGCAGAAAGCAGAGGTTGAAAGGCAGGGACCATACCACAAAGCAATTACCTTGTAACGGGATCTATGAGGTATACCAGAGGCCTTGAGAGTAATTTATATGAAATAAAATTTTACACCTTTAGATTTCATTAGTCTTAGGAGATTTGGAGATTATTTTATCAAATCTTCTGCTTTTCTTTTCTTTCTTTCTTTCTTTCTTTCTTTCTTTCTTTCTTTCTTTCTTTCTTTCTTTCTTTCTTTCCTTCCTTCCTTCCTCCCTTCCTTCCTTCCTTCCTTCCTTCTTTCTATGGTACCAGGGATTGAACTCAGGACCTTGCACTTGCCAGGCAGACCCTTATTCTACTGAGCTATCTCACTTGCCCGTTAATTTTTTTATTTTTTTAAATTTATTTGGTACAGGGTCTTGCTACACAGCTCAGATCCATAGTGATCCTTCTGTCTTAGCCTCCCTAGTGCTGAGATTACCAGCAGGCATCTCCATGCCTGGTTTTGGAGTCAGTATGGCATGTCCAGGGTTCTGAGGCTGGCAATGTGTGCAGTATCAAACCCAGGTCCTTGTGTTTGGCAAGCAGGCACTTAGACTGCTGAACTATCTCCCCAGCCCTGAGTCTCCCAAAAGTTTTTAAGGTATTTCTTGTCTAGTGGAAATCATGTGGCCATTTTTGTAGTAATATGGCTGTACTTATTAAGACTATACTCTGCGTTACACACTTCATACACATTATCACAATAATGATAATAATGATCACGACAAACCTGAGATTTTATTCCTTTTTTATGGTTGAGGAACAGAGACTCAAAGGGGAATAGTTATGTAACCAGCAGGTGAAAAAGCTGAATTGAATACTCAAGTCTGCTCTAACATCAGTGGCAGTTAAAAATAAAGCTTCCATGATGAAGTCCTCTGGGCCAGGGGGAAGAATAATACCTCCCAAAAGATAGCCACACCTAACCTCCAGAACTAGCAATGTGTTATCTTACCCAGTACAAGAGGCTTTGCAAATACGGTGATTATGTTAAGGTGGGCCATAGGGGAATCACAAAGGCCCTTAGAAGAAAGAAGAGTCAGAGATGTGCTTAAGAGGATGAATTAGGTAATGGTCTTAGGAACCTCCAAAAGGTTTATCACGCTGAGGATAACAATGTGTTAACACTAAAACTATGCCTGGAATGCCTGGCCTTTTAGATGCATGCTGCTTCTAATGTAATTTTAGTTACTGCTATACTCTCTCTCAAGTAAATGGTTAGTTTATGAGAAAACAAAAATGGTATTAAATGAAAGTAGGAGACTAGGAAAAATACCAAAGGATTAATAGGTTACAATTTTGTATATGCTTAGATTTCTAAATTCCTGAGTAAAAATGTATAACTGCTTTTATCACATTCTATAGAGATTTATTAGAATATCAATGATTGATAGATAATACCAATTTCAAGTTAAGTCTAACTTGCTTGATACTCAGATTTTAAGTTCAAGTACCCACATTATAGAGTAATAGTATCACTAAACTTTTCCTCTGGAGGGTTAAGAATATAAATTTATAGACCAAGTATTGGAGAAAAAGGAGGGCTACAAGGATAGCCAATATTTTGATCGTAGCCCTTCAAGGTCTGTGAGAACTCAGGACATAAAAGAATCTGTGCTATAACATCTTATAACTCAGTGGTTTCCAAAATTTTCTGTTCAAGGAGATTACAGGGCTACAGAGGAAAGGGATTGAAGATACACAGTGTCCTTAAGGAGTGTCACACAGAGAGAAAACATTCTCTCAGGCTTTCAGAGAGAGCAAACTGGTCAAGCAATGGCCATGACTCATCCAGGTGGCTGACACTGACAATAGTTCTACGAAGCTCTGTACATGGTTTCAGAGTAAATCCTGAGGGGATCTGACTGATCTTAGGAGACACAAAAGTTCCATATTTTGTTATGCAGGTCTTGTTTTAACTTTTCCTTAGTCACCCAGTAGAAAAGTTTATCCACAAAACATAAAATGTAAAGCTAGATTAGTATGCTGAGCTGTAAAAGGCTTAAATAAACAGCTTCCATCATT
Organism: Myocastor coypus; assembly: GCA_004027025.1. Classification (NCBI taxonomy): domain Eukaryota; kingdom Metazoa; phylum Chordata; class Mammalia; order Rodentia; family Myocastoridae; genus Myocastor; species Myocastor coypus. Next base: position 1,191 of record PVJA010015759.1, on the reverse strand, counting down.
GCCAGTTTTACCAATAACCCACTCAATGATCAAATATTGGATTATGTAATTTTTTTGTACCAATAATGATTAGAAAAATTATCACGTCTGCACCCTGTGCTCTGTATAGCTACTAGGAAGACAACAACATGCATTGTATCAAATACAGGAAATGTACTGCTAACGTGTTTTTTTTTTTTTTTTTTTTTTGCCTTTTTGAGACAGAGTCTCGCTATGCAGTTGAGGCTGGTCCTGAGCTCACTTTTGTAGCCGAGGCTGGTCTCGAACTCGCGCCAATCCTCCTGCCTCAGCCTCCCGAGTGCTGGGATTACAGGCGTGAGCCACCACGCCCGGCTGCTAACATGTTTTGAAACTGTCACATTGTTATTTCTTATTAAATGCAATAAAAATAAATAAATAAATAAATAAATAAATAAATAAATAAATAAATAAAATGAAAAAAAAATAGTAAGAATGGATAGCTCTGCACCAATACTTTGGGCCTTCAGAAGGAGCCTGGTCCTCAAGGCTCACTGTAAACTTCTGACTCCCGACTTAAAAGGAATAGATTTGTGTTTCTGTGAGTTGTTGAATTTGTAGTAATTTGTTAAAGCAGTGACAGGTAATAATGCACACTTCCCTTAACTCTTCAAGGTGGTGAGCTCACTATTCCACTCAGCACCCCGTGGACACAGGAGTGATATAATTAGCCACTTAACAGTTTACCCTGGCTACCACTCAGGCAGTACATTTACTTAGGTACTGAGTATATGGAGTATCACTTGTACAGGTATGATTTCAACCAGTCAACTTATTTATTTATTTGTTTATTTATTTATTTTTGAGACAGGGTCTCACTATGCAGTTTGGGCTGACCTTATACTATTATAGCCCCCAGACTGGTCTCCAGCTCACAGCAATCCCACCTCTCTCAACCTCTCAAGTGCTGGGATTATAGATGTGTGCCACCATGCCTGGTTTGCAATCAATCAACTTTTTTCTACATTTACATCAAATATTTTTTTGCATGCTTTTAAAATTTATGACATTGTGTTCACCTTTGATATTTGCTTCTAGTGAGATCTAATAATAAATCTGGTTATTTCCTTTAGTTAATTCATGTTGTTTTGTTAGTGAAAAAACTGTATAATTTTGTGCTGCAATCTATAAAACCTCTTTTTTTTTTTTTTTTTTTTTTTTTTTTTTTTTTTT
>PVJA010015758.1:0-37869 GCA_004027025.1 Myocastor coypus | reverse complement strand
GGGTCTCGCTCTACAGTTCAGGCTGGCCTTGAGCTCACTTTTGTAGCGCAGGCTGGCCTCGAACTTGCACCAGTCCTCCTGCCTCAGCCTCCCAAGTGCTGGGGTTACAAGTGTGCGCCCCCATGGCCCAGTTCTACCCTTCAATTTCTTAAGACAGTCTCACTTTGTAGTGCAAGCTGGCCTTGAACTCTGTATCTCAGGCTGGCCTCAAATTTGCTGCGATTGTGCCTCACCTTTCTGAGTGCTGAGATAATGAGTGTGCGCCACTGTGCCCAGCTTGGTCAGTTTTCTGATTTCATCTTTCAGCTCCGTGAGTGTGAATTGAGCCCTGGTGTGAACAGAGATCTGACCCGGCGTGTACGCAACATCAATGGCATTACCCAGCACAAGCAGATAGTGCGCAATGACATCAAGCTGGCAGCAAAGCTGATCCACACATTGGATGACAGGACACAGCTCTGGGCCTCTGAGCCAGGGACACCTCCTCTGCCAACAGTCAGTGACTCCCCAGGGGACCATTTCCAAAGCTACTATCTCCTTTACTCCTTATACCCTTCCTCACCTGCTCTTTGGCAGTCAGTGTTCCCTTGTGCTCACCCACACCCTCACTTGTTTGTCCCTCCTCTGGGTACACTATCTCCATCTTGCACCAGAATTGGGCTGTGTGGGGGGCAAGTACAAATGACAGCAGAGATGACAGTTCCATCAAGTGAGCCTCACCTCTGCCCTCCCTTGTGCATGTTCACAGTTTCCTTCCTGCCCTGAGGGGACTTCTCTTCCCCTTCTCCCCTTCAGCAGAGTCTGCCCTCACAGAACCCAATCCTGAAGAACATCACCGACTACCTGATAGAGGAAGTGAGTGCTGAGGAGGAGGAGCTGCTGGGGAGCAGTGGGGGCGCTCCCCCGGAGGAGCCTCCGAAGGAAGGGAACCCAGCGGAGATCAATGTGGAGCGGGATGAGAAGTTGATCAAGGTGCCAGCTGTAGCCTCGTGGTGCAGGGGGTTTGTGGCTTTCAGGGTGAAAGGGTGGTTTACCTTTTTTTTTCTTTCTTGAGACAGGATCTCTTTAGGTAGTTCAGGCTGGCCTTGAAACTGAGGCAGTACTCCTATCTCAGCTTCGCAAATGCTGGAGTAACAAGCATGTGACACACACCTGGCCTTAGTTACTTTCTTATAGCTAAGACACAGCACTTGATACCCACAATTTTCAAGAGAAAATGTTCATTTTGATTGACAGTTTGTAGAGGTTTCAGTTCAAAGTCAGCTGGCTCCAAGGCAGGGCAGCATGTCACAGGAAGAGTGATGAGCTTATGACATGATTACAAGACAGAGATGCACACAGGCAGAGATCAGGGGAAGGGGAAAGGGGATGATAACACCTCTGTGCCACTCCCAGTGACCCTCCTTCCACCAGGCTTTGTCCCCTGAATCGCATTGAGCCATACACTCAGTGTTGACTAATCCCTGAGAATTGCATCCACTGATCTTATTACCTCCCCAAAGTCCACCTACCTACATGCATCTGAGACTCGGAGGGACACAGATCAAAGCAAGAGGCCAGATTGGAGACTCAGTGGATTTTGTCTCTTTAGGTTTTGGACAAGCTCCTCCTCTATTTGCGCATTGTGCATTCCCTGGATTATTACAACACCTGCGAGTACCCCAATGAGGACGAGATGCCAAATCGATGCGGCATCATCCATGTTCGGGGGCCCATGCCTCCCAACCGCATCAGTCATGGAGAAGGTGCCCCCAGGTTCCCTGTTCCTGAGTCCCCTTTCCATTTGTTTCCTCTACCCCCAGCTACTGCTAGTCAACTGTTAGCAGTACTCTGCCACCCTTTCCTGCCCCTTGCCCCTGCATACTTCTTCAGCCTTCACTTGTCTGCTTCCCACCAGTGTTGGAGTGGCAGAAGACCTTTGAGGAGAAGCTGACTCCCCTGCTGAGTGTGCGGGAATCCCTTTCTGAGGAAGAGGCCCAGAAGATGGGCCGCAAAGATCCTGAGCAAGAAGTGGAAAAATTTGTCACCTCTAACACCCAGGAACTGGGCAAGGATAAGTGGCTATGTCCTCTCAGTGGCAAGAAATTCAAGGTCTGGGATGTTAGAGAATTGGCCTGTTGGAATGGTGGGAGGAGGGGTTGGAACCCGAAGTCACCTGCCTAAAAGCATGGGGGGAAGATGTTCAGGGGCTTGGCAGGAGGGAAGCTGTCCTCTTTCCAGGTTCACTGTGGGAATAGGAGAGCCCACATTACCTGTTGCTCCATCCTGATCCTTTCCTCTCTACCCAGGGGCCTGAGTTTGTACGCAAACACATCTTCAACAAACATGCAGAGAAGATTGAGGAGGTAAAGAAGGAAGTGGCCTTCTTTAACAACTTCCTCACGGATGCCAAACGCCCAGCTCTGCCAGAGATCAAGCCAGCCCAGCCACCTGGCCCTGCCCAGAGTAAGATACGATCTGTGATCCACGAGGGTCTGGCGCGTTTCTCCTTTGCCTGTGTGGGATTCTTCTCTTTGTAATCTGTCATCTTAAAAGTTTACACATTTCCTAGGCGTGGAGGCACACGCCTGTAGTCCCAGCACTTTGGAGGCTGAGGCAGGAGGATCTGTGCAACTTTGAGAACAGCCTGGGCTACAAAAGTGAGTTCAAGGCCAGTTTGAACTGCATAAGAAGACCCTGTCTCAAAAAGACAAAAAGTTAATAAAGTTTCTGCCACATAACAGGCCATATTCTGGGCCTGGCAGGATGGCTCAGTGGTATAAAGCACCTGCATAGGAAAGTTTGGTGGCTGCGGAGACTGTGGTTCGATCCCCGGCACCACATGCTGCGCCAGCCCTGCCCTCAGGGTGGGCTGAGCCGGCCATAAAAATGAGTGAATAAACAAAGGTTCTGAAACAAAAAAATAACTAACGGGCCATATTCTTTATAGGTTGTGTGCTCCCCCCCTCCCCGCAGTAATTCATGTTCCTGTCTGTGTTGTACTCCCCCCAGGTTTGACTCCGGGACTCCCCTACCCACACCAAACTCCCCAGGGCCTGATGCCCTATGGCCAGCCCCGGCCCCCCATTTTGGGATATGGAGGTAAGTGTGGGAGGGGTCTGAAATAGTTGGTGATTATTTGGTGCGAGAGGGAAATAGGCTGAGCCCTGATCTTTTTCATAGCTGGTGCTGTGCGCCCTGCAGTCCCCACAGGAGGCCCTCCATATCCCCATGCCCCATATGGTGCTGGCAGAGGGAACTATGATGCTTTTCGAGGCCAGGGTGGCTACCCTGGGAAACCACGCAGCAGGTGAGAATGGGGTACGATGTCCAAGCCCTTGCCTCCTTCACACACAGGTCTCTTTGGGTGGCACTGCTTTTTCTCTCACAGGATGGTTCGAGGAGACCCAAGGGCCATTGTGGAGTATCGTGACCTGGATGCCCCAGACGATGTGGATTTCTTTTGAGCTGTCCACTTTACCCTACTCTACTCCTGCCTGCCTTGTCTCCTCAGCTGAGAATTTTTGTACGTTCAGCTTACTGCCAATAAAAGCACTGAAGTAGTGACTTTTTAAAATTTTTAAAAAACTTTTTATTTGGTACAGGGTCTTGCTCTGCAGCTTGGATTCCTGTCCCAGCCTCCCCAGGGCTGGGATTACAGGTGTGTGCCACCATGCCGACTTTGGTGGTCTTCTTGGTGAGGGGCTGGCATAGTATGTAGTATCAGGGATTGAACCCAGGTTCTTGTGTTTGCCAGGCAGGCACTTAGACGGCTATCTCCTCAGCCCCTGAAATAGTGACTCTTAAATTTTATGTTGGGTGTGTTGTATACGTTCTCCCATCTTCCCAAACATCAGGTGGGGCCATGGTTAGCTGGGCCCTGTCACTTTATTTTTTGTCTTTTTGATAACAGGGTCTTGCTATACAGTTTGGGCTGGCTTAAACTCATATTGCAGCCCAGGCTGGTCTTGAACTCCAAAGGATCCTCCTGCCTCCTCAGTGTTGGGATTACAGGCATACCCCCACCATGCCCTGCTCGTCACTTTATTATGCTGAAGTTTCATCTGCTCTGCTGGGACACTCGCCAAGTAAACGGTCCGCGGATGGGGTCAGTTGTAGTTCTCAGTGTGCTGCTGCATTTCAGAGTTAACAGCTGGTCAAACACAGGTTGTAAAAGGAGCAAGGATCAAAGGCGCTGCTCACCTCTTGCCAGGCAACCCACCCGGCAGCCTGTAGCTCTCTAGGGTTCTTTGGAGTGCCCCAGTAGTGAGGATCCAGTATCAGAACGTAGGCTTCTGTACGTGGCCCCACGCTGACACCTAGTAGGGCCTTGGCCTGGGCATCGGCATCTCCTCCCACCATCACAGGGCCACCCCCCTCAGCGAAGTGGGAGTAGAGCCTCTCCAGCTCGCTTTGGAGGCCCACTCCACGGGGTACATGGCACAGGCGGCCCTGCGGCCCTCCAAAGTGCGCGAGGCAGAGGCTGGCCTCTACGCAGCCAATCCAACTCCGGGAGCCCCGGAACCCGGGGGCCTTGTCGCCCATATCCTCCAGGGCCGCCTGCACGGCGTCCAGTCCGGGCACGCCCGTGGCCTGGCCCCGCGGCCAAGAGCACAACGTCTGCAGCGTGCGGTAGCCGCAGCCCCAGCCGCGGTCGTCTAGCCCGTCGCAGCCGTAGTGATAGTAGAGGTAGTGGCCGGAGAGGACGGCCAGGCGGGTAGTATCTTGGCGCGGTGGGGCCAGGCCCAGGTGAACGTCCTGTAGCAGCTCCAGGGCGGCTGGTGGTGCCAACTCCAGCGCTTCCTCTCGAACCTGGGTCTTGGGCCAGCTGAGGATGGGTGGGGTGCGCAAGGGTGTAGCACTTTCCCCGGGGATCAGAAACGAGCGCGGGGGGCAGTCCAAGCTCCAGCGACCACACACCAACCACGGAGCTCCCACAATACACTGCTGCCACTGCCTGTTTGCTTCACTGCGCAGGCGCGGGCCCCACCCTACAGGGCCTGACTGAGCCTGGTGGCTCGCGCGCAGGCGCCGAGGTGCCTTTGAGCCCTGCAGTCTCTACGGCTTGCAGTCCTTAGGTTTGCGCTACCTCGGTCCAGTGATCCTGGCGCTCCGCCCCTGTTCCCAGTCGCGCACACTCTGGTAGCTGTAACAGTTTATTGGCAGCCCAGAGGGGCGAAGGCACCGCAGGGGAGGGAGCTCGGCCCGAGACATGCAGAGGACGAGGAGCCCCGGGGGGATGTCGGGGTCGGGCAGGCAGGGTCTGGGACTTTGTTATATCCCTGCCCTTCAATAAATAGTATATACAGCTGGGGCGGGGCCTGAGGACTTGGGGTCCCGCCGGGGTCACAGGTCTGAGCAGCGATCCTGCTTGCTGTAATGGTCGAACTGGTTCTTCCAGTGTACCATGTAGGAGCTCCAGCGGTGGAACTCGGCCTTCCACTGGCGCTCCGCCTCGTCCAGCGTGTCTGTGGCGGGCGCCCGGTAGGGGCAGGAGGCAGCATGGAGGACAAGCAGGGGCGACACACAGGGGTGGGTGGAGGGGCCAAATGGGATGGTGGGACACGGATCAGGAAAGGCGAGACAGCAGAGAGGAAGGTAAGGGGAAGGATGGGCAGGGCCAGAGAAGGATGTCAGGAAGCCGATAAGAGATAGTGACCAGAAGATAGAGGGAAACCGATGGAATCAGAAAGACGTGGGTTGACGGGGAGAAAAAGAAGAGACAGAAACGGTTGACAGTTGCAGCCCACTGTGGGGTGCAATCCAGCCCCAGGTCCTCCTCTTCTCCCCAACATCAGGTTCAAGCTCCAAAGGATAATTTTATAAAAATAAAAAAAATCGAATTGGCTTTTCATTTCCATTTAAACCAAGGCAAGTAAGTCTCTGAAGCCTGTCCACTTTGTGTGTAGGGAAGGGCCGCTGGGTTCCTAAGAGGGGTCCTTCCCTACAGTCTGGACACGCTTTAGAGGAAGGGACCCCTGTAGCCAAGAGGAAGTGGCCCTGGTCGCAGCCGTAGGAAGAGGAGGAGAAGGGGGGGCAGAGGTAGGCCAGGCCTGGGCCTCGGGGCTGCCTCCCCATGGGCGGGGCCTGGGCAGGTGCTGGGAGCCTCGGAGGCTGGAGGGAGAAGAGAGGGGTTACACCCGGCCGGCTCTTCCTCCCCTTCTGCACCCGCCCCGCTTTTAGTATTGGGAATTGAACTCATGACCTCGCTTTTGCCACACAGGTGCTACGCACTGAGCGGCATCCCCAGCCTTGTATGCCCTTTTTTCTCCACCCCCTCCTCTGCCAACCGGCTCCCACATACCGGTGGCACTCAGAAGTTTGGGCAGGAAGCGGTTCCAGAAGGCGCAGGCCTGGGCGCGCAGCCCCCTCCGAACCTCCAACGGCCGTAGATTGAGGCTCACGTACTGCTGCGCTCCTGTTGTGTACGGGGGCCACTGAGGGGCCTTGGTGTCGCGCTGGTCGTTAGGGTCCCTGCGAAGTGAGAAGGAAGATTCAGCTCCACAAAAAGGGCCACAGGGCTCAAAGTGATGGGGGAGACGAAGAGGACTGGACAGCACGGTCTGCTCTCTGGCCCTGGGCTTCTTGGGTCCCATGGAAACCCCCAATTGGGAAGTCTTACTCCAATATTTTCTCTTCCCCAGCGTCCATTCCCACCTAGGAGTTTTCCCTTTCCTACTGCATGCCCTGTGTCTTTTTCCCTCTCCTTCATTTTTTTCTATTCAAGGCTTTGTTTTCCTTCCATTTAAGAAAAGTGCTACTTTTGATTGAGCCCATAAAGTGTGCAAGCAGGGCACAGCTGTGTCCTGACAAGCATCACTTCTACTTTAGACAACCCCAGTCTGGTGCCAGATTTATTGGCTCCTTTCTTCAGACAGATGAAATAGAAAGGGAGGGGAAAAAAAAGAAAGAAAAGAAAAAGAAAGGGAGAGAGTAAGCACGTAAATCACTGCTGGTCTAACGAGTTAAATAGCCCTCTCCTGACTACTGGATCCCCTTTGTCTTTCTTGCTGTCTTCCTCTATCCTCACCCCCTACCCTGCCTTGCACCTTCTCTGTCTGTCCTTTGTTTCTCTCGCCCTCTTTGTCTCCTTTCCCCTCCTGCCCTTCCTCTCTGCATGCCCTCCCACCCCATTCCTGCTGACCCTGTGCGAGCAAAGTTGGCCCAGTATCTCATCATCCTCTGGGCAAAGATTTTCTCCTCGGCGGTGTAGTTCAGCGAGGGGTCCAAGGGGAGTCCAAAGATGAACTCAATCTCGTAGCCGTGGGGCACCCCCATCCAGAGAGGCCAGGTGAGTGTGGAGGCACGATGTTCAAAGATGTAGGCATAGACTCGGGCCCCCTGGGCAGCCAGTCGCCCAGCCAGCTGGGCCACAGGGCACACGACATTGTGGTCGCCCACCACGGCACTCATGGCGTCCCTTAAGCGTGCTGGATCCTCAGGGTGCAGCCAGTCCGTGTAATGCAGGACCACAGCCTCAGCTGCCAGGTCGCTCACCTGGGGGACCCCGATGCGTACCCCAGCCAGGAACTGGGCCCGGCTGATGAGAGATTCGTTGTCTTTGCTGAAGCCTGGGGCCCCGTAAACCAGAAAATAGGACCCCTCATCTTTCACCACACCCACCAGCACCTGGGGAGGGGAGGGACAGGATGGACAGGATACAGAGAGACAAGCAGACAGAGAGACAGATAGACAAAGAGCCAGAGAGATGAACAGTTACAGATCCAGAACCATGGAGGAAGAAAGCAGGAGACTGGGGAAGGGATGGAGAGAAGGAAAATATACCCATGGCTCTTCCTCTCTGCCCTGATGACCATTCTCTGGGATTTGCGCTCAGGGGAGGGGGGGTGCCCATGGGCCCTAGAAGCTTGGACTGCAGGAGCCCCAGGCTGGGTCTTTATTTATTTTCCTTTATCTGGGGAGGGGAGGGATGGCCAGACCCCTAGGAACCAGTTCCACCCCTGCCAGCCACTAGTCACCTGCAGGCCATGGAAATCTCCAGCATTGATGAGGGCCTCAGGCGTGTCACTAAGGAAGTCTCCATCCACCACGGGCACAAAGGAAAACCGGAAGACGCTTTCCTGGGGCAGCACATGCCACTCGTGGTCCACCAGATCCTGAGCTGGCCGTGTCCTCAGGCAGGCTACTAATTCTGTGTCATTGGCACCAGCGCTGCCTGGGGGACAGCCCACAAGGCGGGCCAGCAGTGTGGCCCTGCGCCGGGCCTCTCCCATGCCCACAGTGGCCCAGGGCCCATTGGGTGCGCCGCTCTGCAGCACAACCCTGTGGAAGAGGCTCCGGCTGGGTGGGGACAGTATGTGCATGCCCACCGAGGCAGCACCTGCGCTCTCCCCAAATAGAGTCACTGATGTTGGGTCCCCTCCGAAGGCTGCCACGTTGTCTTGCACCCACTGCAGTGCCAGCCTCTGATCCAGCAGACCCACATTGCCTGGTGCCTCTCGACTCCCTGGCAGAGCCAAGAAGCCAAAGGCGCCCACACGGTAGTTCATAGACACCAGCACTGTCCCCTCTGCCTGTGCCAGGAAGCGGCCATCGTATACATCCAGGGAAGAGGCCCCACTGTAGAAGCCACCCCCATAGATCCAGACAAGGACAGGGAGGGGTGCTGCAGGCCGGGGATATGGTGTCCACACGTTGAGGTAGAGGCAGTTCTCACTCAGCTCACGGTTTGGGTTCCACATTTCAGTGCCCTCAAAACCAGGGTACAGGGTGTCCACATATTGGTAGCAGACACTAGGGAAAGTTGTAGCATCTAGCACCCCTGGCCAGGGCCGTTTGGGCTCTGGTGGTAGAAAGCGTCGGGGGCCCACTGGTGGCTCTGCGTAGGGGATGCCCAGAAAAGCTGAGACAAGGCCCCCAGGGGCCTTTAGACGGATGCCCCGTAGCCGGCCCCCTTGAACCGTCACCAGCAGCTCTGGGTTGTCCCTGCCCTCAGCCCCCACTCCTCCTCCCAGGAGGGAGAGGAGGAGGAGGAGTGGGGAGGCAAGGGAAGGCTTGTGCAGGGGACACCACGGGGGCCTCATGGCTGCCAGAGCAGGCAGGTGTCTGCTGGGAGAAAGAAAGGCAAAGGGTGAAGGCTGGAGGCAGCAAGGAGGGAGAAGATTAGGTAACAATCTTGCCCAAGGGCTATCACCCAGCTGCAGAGGAGGTGGGGCAGGTTGGCAGGAGGAAAGAAACGGAGGGGAGGAGACAAGCAGAGACAAGGACACCAGCAGGCAGGAAGGCAAGAGGGGACAGAGATCAGGCAGGCGCACACACCCAGACAGATGCAGGACACGGAGATAAGACACACCAAGGCATGCCCTCCCTGCTACAGGGCCCACCGCCCTCACCTTGCCCCCTGCTCTACAGCTTGGCCTGGGTCCCCTGCATGCAGTGCGGGTACCAGAGGCTGCAGTCCACGCAGCTGCCGCGGGACAGGGGTGGGGCCCTCGCTGCTGGGTGGCACCACTGGGAGAATTTGCAGTGGCTTCAAGGCACAGCCGTTCCTCCTGGGCTGGTCAGGGCCAGGGCCCTGGGGGGTGGGTTGGGCATTCAAGTGTGGGAGCCCTAGGTCCTTGGGTACCCCAAATCCTGCATCCTTTACATCTTGCCACACCCTGCGGCATCTCACTTGCTGTCTAGCTCTGAGCTTTGGTACCTGCCGGTTCCCATCAGCTTCTCTGTACCCGGTCCCTGCTATGGCAAGTCCTAGCTCACTGGTTGCCAGCCCTGGTCCCCCTAGCCTACAAGCCCCCTTGCGACAGACGTTGCTGTTCATGTCGTCGCCAGCAGGGGGCAGTAGAGACTGAGGAGAAAACCGTTTTCCCCGCCCGGAGACTATGAGCCGGGAACTTCGGGTGGGGGTCTGGGGTCTCGCGGGCATCACAGAGAGGGACCTGAAGGGCGAGCCAGGACGCCAGTGTTCCAGGAGCTCCGGAGATCCCCGGCTGAAGGGGCGAGGACGCTATTTTGGGGTAGCAGCTGCTGTGGTTCCGGCATCTCCAGCCAAGGGATCAAAATTCCCCGGGTCGGAACTCCCTCCTCTCCAGGCGATCACCCCTCAGTGAGCTGGCGGGGGCGGGGTGGGGTGTGCTAGGGGTTTAGTGTTTGGAGATTAACTAGGAAACTCGAGTGGGTCTAATTATAACTTGGGGCTTCCGCTGAGCCGCCCCTTCCCCCTACCCCAGGAAACAACAACAACAACAACAACAACACAGAGATGGAGTCTCTGTGGGAGGGAGTTCCTGGGTCGCAGAGGTGTCCGGGTTGGGCGCTGCGGCGGAGGGGCGCTGGAATCGCGGCCCTCGGTCTGAGAGGCTGGGATTCAGCCAGGCGCCAAGAATCTGCGCAGTTTGGGTTTCACTCCAAACAGGGGGCGTCTTCCAGTGTCCCAGACTCGGGGGCGAGCGGAGAAGGGGCGCTGGGGTCCTTGCAGTAATGCGGGCGGAGCGGCGGCATCTGGCCCCGCGGGGCGTGGGTAAGTATGCAGCGGCCGGGGAGAGTTATGGAGTGCACGGCGGCGAGGGGCGCGCTTGGCGCCCCCTTTGGGGGCCTAGGTTGCTCTGGGAGTATGCGGTCCCCGTGGCGCGGAGTGGCTGCCGGTCGGAGAGGGTCCCGGGAGGGGCTGAGGACTCACCTGAGGCGGCCGAGTGGGGCCGGGCTGCGCCGGGAGCTGGAGGCGGCCGCTCTTCCCCCGCGCAGGTTGTGCCGACTGTGACAGCCGCCGCCTCCGGCCCCCCGCACACACCCCTCGGGCCGCGCGGCGCCCCCGCCCGCCCCCGCCCACTGTCTCCGCCCCCGGCCCTCCCTGCTTCCCCGGGCCGCCACCTCCCCTCCCTGTCCCTCCCTCCAAGCCGGGACCCGGGGGACCAGACGCACTCGGGTGACAGACGCTGACAGACAGACGCGACCCGAAGATCCTCATTGGCGAGGCAGACACCCAGGTGACAGATAGAGGCACACGCGGGCAGGGGACAGTCTCCTGTAGTGACAGCCACAAACAGACTTTCACAGACGAGGACACAAGGACAGTCTCGGTGGAACCTGGGAAGTTAATGCAAGGGCCGCGTAAATGAGCATCTCTGGTCACGACACAGGGGTGGCGTGGGAGGAGCAACACGTGGAAGTGGGAATGAGGACCCCCTCAGGAGGCCACTGTTGGCGCAAAAGACGTAGGATGCGACTGGGGATGAAGCGACACCTGTAGGAATGGAGACAAGAACGTGGGATCTCGAAGGGGAAATGAAGAGGGCGCCCATGGAGGAATGAGGACCCCATGGGGAGGTGGAGGTGACATGGGGATATCCGAGAAGGCAGGCCAAGGGTGCGCGCAAGGTGGGGCGAGGCTGCAGCAGTGGAAACTTCCGGAAGCCCTGCGGGTGGGCTTGCGCTGCTGGTTCCTTGACGGGTGACCTCGGACTTCGTCACTAGGGTCTGGCAGGGGCATGACATCACCAGCCCGAGCGTTCATTGGCCGCAGCGGCTAGCAGGTGGGAGCGGCCTGGTCTCTGCTCCCCCTCCCCCCGCAAGTCGGAGCTGCCAGAGCGCGCAGACCCCTTCGCCCCACCCTCCAGGGGTCAGTCATGGGGAGAGTGAAGATGCTGCCGCGCCCCAAAGACGCGGGGCATAGTGTGCAGGATTGCACCCACAAGACTTCACAGCGCAAAAGGCTGCACGCTTGGGGCTTCTGGGTCCAAGCCTCGGAGCAGGTGTGGGGAGACCGGTAGGCGCGGGCAAACGTCGGGACGTGCGTGAGTGTGCGTGCGCGCGCGCGGCGGTGCGGGACGCGTCTGGGGCATGGGGGTCGTGCGCATGCTCGTTCTGGCGACCCCGCGCCCGGCTGATCTCCACGCGTACGTTTGCCACCGTCAGGGAGCAAAGATACCGTATCTTGGGGACTGCAGTGGGCGATGGCGTCCTTTGGAATCCAGAGTGGAGCTTGGCACTGGGACGCGCGATTCCTGGCTCCGCAAGCGGTTGGCTCCTTAACCTGCCTGCTGCACGGGGACCGATTCCTGCGGGGCTGGCGCCAGCGGGCGGGGACTCCGCGCCGGGTTCGCTCTGCGCTCTCTGGAGGTGGGCGCTAGATGGCGCCAAAGGCAGCCGTTCGGACCTCAGAGTCTGGATGCGGCGGCAATTGGAGACGCCCCCCTCTATCACTTCCCAGGTCTCGGCGCTCACCTTTTCAGGCACCCCAAGCTCCATCTTTTAAACTCAGGTTCCCTGCATCTGCCTTTTTGCGTCCTGGACTCCTCCTGCAGGGCTCTGTGTTAGTAATTACGCACCATTAGCAAAGTGCAAATAAATGGTGAGAGGGCTTGTAGAGGCAGAAGCTGTGATATATGGGCCATAGGGCTCGGCTAATGATAGGGTCTTGCCCTTTTGTCACTCTCCAAGACAGGCAGTTGCAGGGCAGGCCTATCGCCCAACCTGTATAATCATGAGTTCCTGGGCAGATTGGCCCAGGACAGCTTATTGCCCAGGGTTATCTCAAACTAATGATAGCTTGTCAAGTGAAAGGACAAGCCAGGCCCAGGGACAACTTGCTGTTGGTCCAGAACCAGGAGCTGACACTAGAGTCAGGGACAGGACACCAGTATGGGCAGGAATTCCCTAGGGAGAGACTCTATTCAACTGGGCTGGGTTTAGTGGCCTTAGTGGATGGGAATGGTGCCCAGATAGATGTCTGCAGGGCCTGGAGCCCAGAGCTGGGACGAAAGCAGCTCAAGTCCCTGAGGCAGGCAGTCTCTGTGAGAGATTTAATTCGTTTCTCAGAGGCTGTAAGGAGCAGCACACGGGAGAAGGAAAGGGCAGTGGGGGGGTTGAAGATGCTTGAGACTTGGGCACAGTGCCCAGGCCCCTAGGAACTCTCAGCCAGGGCTGCACAACAGAAACCCAGAAGAGTAGGGTGCCTCCTGCAGAGCGGCACATGGAGGCCATCTTCAGGGAGTCCTGTTGGCTGCTGTGCCTCTGGAAGTGGCCCAGGGCCATATGTGTGTCCTCAGCTGCGTTTTGGCCCAGGATTCTGAGGATGGGGAGACTGTGTGCAGCTGCGGCCTTCATCTCTGAAGGTTTCTGTGTCTGTAGCACACCGCTCTCGACCTGGAAGAACCAGACTAGGAGGTGCAAGTGCCAGGGGATCTGCTGGGAGCCATGGTCTCTTCCCCGGGGCTGCTGCCACCTGCCGGTGAGATCTCTGGAAAGCTTCACTTTTTGTGCAGGCCTCCTCATGGGAGGGGCTGGCACAGCACACCGGGATCGAACCCCAACCACTGCACTCGGCACTTGGCCTAAGCAGGCACTTTAGTCCTCTGAGCTATCAGGCCAGCCCTCCACCTCTCTTGTAGTTGTTGCATCTTCCCTGCTAACAAAAAGGATGTTTACTTCCTCTGTTTATTGGTTAAGATTTTGTTCAGCTGTCTGAAAATAAAACAAAACAAGCCGGGTAGATAACTCCGCAGCTTATGCGCCTGCCTGGTAAGTGCAAGGTCTTGAGTTTGATCTCCATACCAAAAACCAAAATAAAACAAAAAAACCCAAATGTGAAATCAAAACAAACAGTGGCTTAAAGAAAATGAATAGAGGGCCAGTGAGTTAGCTCAGCAGATGAAAGCACCTGCTTAGGTAAGCTTAGGTAAACTTAGGTAAGTTTGGGGACCACAGTTTGAGTCCTGGCACCACATGCTGCACCAGCCCTGTCCCCGGGGCTGGCAGAGCTGGCCAGAGTGGGTATAGTGCTCCCTGGTGCAGCGTGTATACCATGCTAGCTCCAAAACCAGGTGTCGTGGTGCATGCATGCAACTCCAGCACTGGGAGGCTGACAGCAGGAGGATCGCTAGGAGCTCGAGCTGCACAGTGAGATCCTGTAACAACCAAATCCATCTTTTTTAAAAAGAAAGTGAATAGAAATGTACTTGTCTTTTTAAAAATGTAAACAGTTTTTTCCCTTTCGGCTGGAACCGCCATCTTCCAGTAATTTGTCAAAATGACTAACACAAAGGGCAAGACGAGGGGAACCCATTATATGTTCTCCAGGCCCTTTAGAAAACATGGGGTGGTTCCTTTAGCCACATACATGCGAATCTACAAAAAGGGTGACATTGTAGACATCAAGGGAATGGGTACTGTGCAAAAAGGAGTGCCTCACAAATGTTACCATGGCAAAACAGGAAGAGTCTACAGTGTTACCCAGCACGCTGTTGGCATTGTTGTAAACAAGCAAGTTAAGGGCAAGATACTTGCCAAGAGGATTAATGTACGTATTGAGCATATTAAACATTCAAAAAGTCGTGATAGCTTCCTGAAACGTGTCAAGGAAAATGATCAGAAAAAGAAGCCAAAGAGAAAGGTACTTGGGTTCAACTGAAGCGCCAGCCTGCCCCTCCCAGAGAAGTGCACTTTGTGAGGACCAATGGGAAGGAACCTGAGTTGTTGGAACCTATTCCCTATGAATTCATGGCATAAACTGGGATATAGCTCTGCCATTCACCACCTAATTGGCAGCTTAAGTGTTCTAGGTCCTGTATAAAAATAGAATTGCCCTGTGTTGTAAGGGTGATTTTCTTAGTTGAAGAGGTATGTAGTGCCTTCTTACCTCAAACATATCTCAGCAGATTTTCACTGTAGTAATTGTGTCTGGTCTTTACTCTTCAATGTTTTTTTTGCTGAAAAGTATTGCTGAGGTATTGTGCAGGTGTATACCCAAATATTTATAAAATATGTATATTGGCTTGAAGATCTTGTAAATCACCATTGGGGAAAGATGTATCCAAATAAATGGATGTCGGGCCCGGAGGGATGGCTCAGTGGTCTAAAGCCCCTGCTTGGGAAATCTTGGGCGGCTTTAGGGACCGCGGTTCGATTCCCCGGCACCACATGCTGTGCCAGCTCTGCCGTAGGGGCAGGCTGAGCCGGCCATAAAAATAAATAAAAAAATTAAAAAAAAAAATAAATGGATGTCACTTCAGAAACAAATGTAAGTCCATTTCAGTTAAATAAATTGTTTAAAGCACCAAAAAAAAAGTGAACAATTTTTAGAATTTTTATAGCTGGCTCAGCTTGCCCTGGGGGTGGGGCTGGCACAGCATGTGGTGCCAAGGATTGAACCGCAGTCCCTGTGCCTGCCTAAGCTTGCCTAAGCAGGTGCTTTATTTTTTTTTAAATTTTATTTATTATTATTATTTTCTTATTTCAGAACCCTTGTTTATTCACTCATTTTCATGGCCGGCTCAGCCGTCTCCGGGGGCAGGGCTAGCGCAGCATGTGGTGCCGAGGATCGAACCACAGTCCCTGAAGCCACCCAAGCTTCCCCAAGCAGGCGCTTTAGACCACTGAGCCATCCCGCAGGGCCCAAGCAGGTGCTTTAGACCACTGAGCTATCTCACTGGCTCCTGTGCTTGTCTTTTTCATAAGAGAGACCTAGAACTTGGCCATGCAGGATTGGTACAGTGTCCATGATATCAGAGACCAGGCTCCTTTATACAGAACTGTGCTATTCCACCATGTTCAGCCACACACCTTCTACTGCATGGTGTAAGATGGCTGCTGGGGCAGCAGCTATCACATGTGCATTCCAGACAACAATAAGGATGAGTTTCAAGGACATGCCCTCTCCCTTTAAGGAAGTTTCCTAGGAATCACACGCAACACTCTAGTTCACACCCCAGAATGTAATTCGGAGGTCATAAATGTGGTGAAGGTGGTTCAGAGACGCCTCTGTTCTGACACCACGTAGACAAGATCCAAATGTGGCTGTGGTAATACTGGGAGGAGAGAACAGATATCGAGGGACAGCTTGTGTTTGCCTTGCTTTGTCTTCCTTTGCCTGCCCCTGCAGGCATGAAAACGTGTCTATGGAGCTGGCGAGATAACTCAGCGGTCTAAAGCACCTGCTTAGGCAACCTCAGGGACCTCGGTTCGATCCCCAATCCTCAGCACCACATGCTGCACCAGCCCCACCCCCAGGGTAGGCTGGGTCAGCCATAACATAAATAAATAAAGTTAAAAAATATAAAAAGTGCTGCCTTAAAAAAAAGTGTCCAAAATGTATACCCGAAAGCCTGGCATGGTGGCACACGCCTGTAATCCCAGCACTCGGGAGGCTGAGGCAGGAGGATCAGTGTGAGTTCGAGACCAGCCTGAGCTACAAAAGTGAGCTCAAGGCCAGCCTGAACTACATAGTGAGACCCTGCCTCAAAAAGACAAAAAAAAAAAAAAAAAATCTATACCCGGGGGCACTCCTATTCCTCGCAGGAACACGCCCATGTGAGACTCGTGTCCTCCACCCCTAGCTGCTTCTCCAGGAGGCACCCCTTGTCGCCAGGTGGCCGTCTACTAGGGGAGTTGTTGGGGTTTTGTGCGGTTCCCAGAGGGAAGTCGCGGGAAAGGGGTGTGGGTGGCAAAGGTCCACCCTGGGGCAACGGCCTGAGACTCCTTCAAAGGGGCAGGCAAGGAAGAGGGAAGGGAGGAGGAAGCAGCAAAGCAGAGTCAAAGCGGGTCGCCCCACCCTGCCACGATCCCGGGCCGCTGCTCCTCGGGCGCTGCTGGCTCCGGTCCTGACCTTCACAGGTTGTGACGCGGTTTCTGTTTACATGTGACTGCTGCGTCCTGGATGACTGCTTGGACAGCTGGAGAGGTCACGCTAAGTGCTGTCGGTGCCTGACACCCGAGGAGCTCCTGGAAAGGTCCTTGGCTGCTAGTGGGTGGGTGTACTGGGCGAATGAGAGCTGGGCCAGAAGCCCAAGTCTCTTAGATGACCCCAGCTATGGTTCCAGGGACACTGAGTATAGGATCCAGAGGCTCAGGGCAATACAGACAGGCTGGCTGGTTGGCCCCTAGGTGACTTTCCAGGGACCCCTAGGTGGAGCTGGTGAGTGGTCCAGACCTAGCCTTACTTGGCTGTTAGGACTTCCTGTTAGGACTTCCCGGGGTGGGGGCTTCTGGACTCTGCTCCCCTCCCCCATCCTCCCACTTGTCCTCCAAGGCTTCACTGGTCTCCTCCCCGCCACAAGCAGGAACCATACACGGTACCCAGACACCGTGTCTCCGGATCCTGGGCTCAGTGAGCCACAGCCTGAACTCTGTCTGACCTGGAAGCTGGGACTGTCTTGAGCAGCTCACTCTTGTGACTCCCCAGATCAGCCTCACCATGGCCCCTCAGGCCCTGTTGGGCCTTCCTTTCCAAGAGGTGCAGGGTGCAGGGTTCTTGGGACCCTCCCCTTCCCCACCTCCCTTACTTCCTACCCCTCTGCCCTCCCACCCCCCATGTTTGTGTCTCTTTGTCTGCCCTTAGTCTCTCTGTCTCCAATTCTCTCTTCCCTTTGGGCCTCAGGACAAGATCTAGCCTGTCAGACCTGCCAGTTCTTCTGGACTGTGAGTAGTTGTGTGACCCCCTCCTCACTTTTGGAGGAGCAGGTACAGGATGCCTAGCTCTAGGGGACACGAGGGACAGATGGCTGGGTGTGGTGGCACACATCTGTAATCCCAGCACTCTGGGAGGCTGAGTCAGGAGGATCCTGCCTCAACCTAGTCTGGGCAACTTAGCAAGACCCTGTCTCAAAACAAAAAGAAGGTGGAGTGCTCGCTTCGGCAGTACATATACTAAAACAAAAAAGAAAGTGGAGATATAGCTCAGTGAGAACTGGGCTCAGTGCCTAGTTCTAGAAAGAGGGTGGGGCAGAGGGCTGATAGCCTCTGCAGTTTCAAGGGGCCCTTCCTATCCCTACTCCCTTGGGGCTGTGTACTTCTTCTCCTCATTTACAGACTCAGTGACCTCTGGGGACAGCAGACAGGGCTCTCCTTAGCTAGGCCCATGGGAAGCCTGGTGTCCCCGATGGCCAAGGGAGCCTCTCTTAGCCTGAGATGCCATCTCCCTGCCTCCTGTTTCCTCAGGCACTACTTCTGGAGCTGCTGTCCTATGCCTAGAGCAGCCTATTCCTGGGGCACCATGGCCTTCAAGGGTTGAGATTCATGGAGACAGGGAACCCCTTGTCCAGCCCCTTCTCTGTAGCTGCAGGACATGAGACCCGCAGCAGACAGGAGGGTTTTCTCCCTGGACCATCCCACTTCCCTGTCCTTACCCTCCTAGCCAGAGTTGGAAGAATAACCCGTGACAGAGTGGGGACCCCTGGAGCAGGTGGGCTCCAGCAGACCCTGTTGTTCAGTATTGGGGATTAAACCCAGGATCTTTGCACTGAGTCACATCCCCAGCCCTTTCTTTCTTTTTTTTTTTTTTTTTTTAAGTTTTTTTTTTTTTTTTTGTATGGGACCAGGGTCTGAGCTCCCGACCTTGTACTTCCCAGGCAGGCTCTTTTGCCACAGACCTAACTCCCCAGCCTCCCAATCCTTTATTTCTTATTTATTTTATTTTAATATTTATTTATTTATTTATTTTAATATTTATTTATTTATTTGTGTTATTGCCGGCTCAGCCTGCCCTGGGGGTGGGCCTGGTGCAGCATGTCGTGCTGGGGATCCAGCCACTGTCCCTGCAGTTGCCTAAACTTTCCTAGGCAGGCGCTTTCGACCACTGAGCCATCTTGCTGGCCCTATTTCTTATTTTGAGACAGGGTTGCTTTGCATCACTGAATTGCTCAGGCTGGGCTTGAACTTGGGACCCCATGGCTGGCTGCCTGCAGGTAGCTTGGGGTTACATTCCTCCCACCTCTTCACAGTGGAGAGCCTGGCAGCCCTGATAAGAGAGGCAGAGGAGATCTGAGGGTCTCAGAGGAGTGGAGAAAAATTTTTTTCTGGCTGTGAGATTTCTTTATATGTTGCACATAATTTTGACACTTAATGAGTCCACAAAACTTAAAAATTGTCCTTTTAGGTCTGGCGAGATGGCTCAGCGGTCCAAAGCTGCCTGCTTAGGCAACCACTGGGGCTGTGGTGGGATTCCGAGCACCACTCCACCCCCAGAGCAGGATGAGCCAGCCATAGAATAAATAAGTAAATAAATAAATAAGCCCTCTTAACTCAGTTTTCACCCTAGAAACAATGTTTTTCTTGGGTTTAATTGTATATTTATGAATAGACCTCTTTCTGCCCTGCCCCACATTCCCACATAAATCGTAGCCCCCTATACACACTGTACACTTTGTGTTGAGCATGGCTGGTATCCCCCAAACTCTTGCAGAAATTTAATTCCTGGGCCAGAGAGATAGCTCAGTGGACTAGGTGCCTGCTTAGGCAAATGCTGGAACTGGGGTTTGATCCCTGTCACCACATGCCACACTGGCCCTGCCCCTGGGCACACTGAGCCAGGGAGTGTGGTGGTGCGCATCTATAATCCCAGGGCTGGGGAGGCTGAGAACTTGTACCAAATACATTAAAAAAAGAAAAAGAATGGCTGAGGAGATAGCTTAGGGGCACAAGTGCCTGCCTGGCAAGTGCAAGGTCATGAGTTTGATCCCCAGTTCTGGAAAAAAAAGAAAAAAAGAAACAAAGAAAAACAGAAATTTAATTCCCATTATGACATACTGGGTAGGAACTTTAAGAAGTGATTAGGTGCTAGGTGTGGTGCAGCACTCTGGGAGGCTGAGGCAAGAGGATAGAATGTTCAAACCAAACCTGGGCAGCTTAGTGGATGTTAGGTACAGAGTTCCCACAGTGGGAAGCTAACTAATACAAAACCCCCACCCCCACGCCAAGTCTCTCTTTGGGAGCTAATTAGGAATGGATTATTCCATTTACTGCAGTAGTAGACTCATGGGGTCCTACACAGCCAGCCTGGCCAGGTCGTTGGTGCCATCCCCGTCTGTCACCATGGGCTGCCTGGGCCACCCCAGGAATCTGCCAGCAAGAGGGGTGTACTAGGACCACGTGCCAAAACACACCTCTTTTATTTATTTTTATATTTATTTATTTATTTATTTATTTATTTATTTATTGCCTTTTTGAGACAGGGTCTCACTATGCAGTTCAGGCTGGCCTTGAGCTCACTTTTGTAGCCCAGGCTGGTCTCGAACTTGCACCAATCCTCCTGCCTCAGCCTCCCAAGTGCTGGGATTACAGGCATGTGCCACCACGCCCGGCTCCTCTTTTATTTGTAATGTGCCTGCAGTACTGTGTCATTAGTGACAGAGAATGGACTAATATACACACTTCACAGGTTTTAACCTTTTTTTTTTTTTTTTTTTTAGCATTAGGGATTGAACCCAGAGCCTTTGGACTGAATGATGGTCCCACACTTTTTATTTTTTAATTTTATTTTCATTTTATTTTTATTATTATTTTTTTTGTGGGACCAGGGTTCGAACTCATGACCTTGCACTTGCCCAACAGGCACTTGTGCCTCGGAGCTATCTCCCCAGCCCCCAATTTTTTATTTTTTAATTTGTATTTTTTTTCCTGTTTCAGAACTTTTGTTTGTTTATTTATTTATTTTCATGGCTGGCTCAGCCTGCGCTGAGGGCAGGGTTGGCGCAGCATGTGGTGTCGGGGATCAAACCGTGGTCCCTGTAGCCGCCCAAGCTTTCCTAAGCAGGTGCTTTAGACCACTGAGCCATTCTGCCGGGCCCAAGTCCCACGCTTTTTAAAAAATATTAATTTAATTTAATTTCTTAAAAACCTCACTTATTTATTTGCATTATGGCCGGCTCAGCCTGCTCTGGTGGTGGGGCTGGCGCAGCACGTGCTGGGGATTGAGCCGTGGTCCCTGCAGTTGCCTATACATTCTTAGGCAGGCGCTTTAGACCACTGAGCCATCTTGCCGACCCCCATGCTTTTTTTTTTGTCTTTTTGAGACAGGGTCTCGCTATGCAGTTCAGGCTGGCCTTGATCTCACTTTTGTAGCCCAGGCTGGTCTCGAACTCTCACCAATCCTCCCACCTCAGCCTCCCGAGTGCTGGGATTACAGGTGTGTGCCATCACACCCGGCTTCCCATGCTTTTATTATTGTTACTACTTACTACATTTTGAGACAAGGTTTACTGAGTTGCTCAAGTGGTACTCAGAGTGTTTATCATCCTGCCTCTGGCCCTTCAAGTGCTGGGCTGATAGGTGTGCACCAGGATGTGTGGCAGGATGGCTACATTTTGGTACATAGCTCTTTATTTTCTCCTATATGTCAGCTCATGTATTTATTCACTAAAACTGAGAATTGAACGAGGAGCCTTTTCACTAAGCTACATCCTCAGCTACTCTGTGTGTGTGTGTGTGTGTGTGTGTGTGTGTGTGTGTGGCTGGCTCAGCCCACCCTGGGGTGGGGCTGGCACAGCATATGGTGCTGGGGATCAAACTTCCATCCCTACACGTTTGCCTAAGCAGGTGCTTTAGACTGCTGAGCTATCTCTCCTCAGCCACTTTTATTTATTTTGCTTGCTTGCTTTTTAAAAATGTTTTTGGTACTGGGAATCGAACTCAGGACCTTACACTGAGTGCCTGGGCCTGGCACTGTGCCCCTGAGATACTTCCCTGGCTCTTATTTGTTATTATTATCATTATTATTTGTGGTACCTGGGATTGAACTCAGGACCTTGTGTTTGCCAGGTAAGCACTTATTCTCCTGAGCTATCTCCATAGCCCTTTATTTATTATTTTGAGACAGGGTTTTATCAAGTAGCTGAGTTGTTCAGGTTGGATCCAATCTTTTGATCCTCCTGTTTCTGCCTCCCAGAGTGCTGAGAACCTTGACCATCACTCCACTTCTCTCTTTGAATGAAAAGCTGCCCACTTTATATTGTCTCTTTAGCCCCCTTCAGTTCAGACAGTTCCTCAGTCTGCAGTCTTTCATGAACATGTGTAGTGGATTTCTTTTTCTTTCTTTCTTTCTTTCTTTTTTTTTTTTTTTTTTTTTTTTTTTTTTTTTTTTTTTTTTTTTTTTGCGAGACCCAGGATTGAACTCAGGCTCTTGTGCTTGCCAGGCAAGCATTTATTCTACTGAGCTATTTCCCCAGCTCCTATGTAGTGGATTTCTAAGATGTGGTCAACTTTTTAGACCCAGCTGAACTGAACTAGTGTGGTGCTGGGTGCAGGAGCTCCACCTGAGGATGGCTGTCAGCAGCATAAGGCAGAACGAGAGAAGCTGCTGAAACACTCTTAGGGAAGCTGTTTGGAGAAGCTGTTGGAGCCGCTGGAGCTGTTGGAGCTGTGGGAAGCTCCTAGCTCTCTTGGGCTGCTGCTCTGCTGCAGGACCCTGTCATGCTGGCGTTCCCGATGAACTGTGGAGGAGCTCTGATCCTCATCTTGAGTGTCACCTCCTGGCTCTGGAGGGGAAGATGGCGTTCTGCTGAACCTTGTGGAAAAGCTTGTTGCGTTGGCTTTCCTGGTGGGCGCTCAGCTTTCCTCGTCACTAGAGGAGCTCAGGTCCTCACTGTTGCTGAGGACGGCTGTGGTGCCTTTGGAGGAGCTCTGGTGCTTACCTTGAGCGTTGCTTCCTGGCTCCAGTGCAGATCCTTCAGCCTGCTAGCACCGATCCTTCACGGGCATAGACTTCCCCTCTGACCTTTGAGCCTTTCCAGCACATATCCATGAAGCAGGCCTGCAGGGGACTTTGTTGTGGGCTTTGGGCCTCCAGTTGGACTGGTGGGAGGCATTGCTATGAGCTCTAGGCCTTCACTGAATTCTTTAGTGTGTGGATAGGTTTCCAGTACTTACTGTATATAATTCTTTGGGTGATTCATTGTAAAGTAATATTATAAAACATGACCTGTATTATAGTCTTCCTGTTTTATAACTTATAACAGTGTCACTATATGGTTGACCCTTCCTTTTGTGCTTTTTTTTTAGAATTTTTTATTTTTATTTATTTATTTTTTCTTGTTTCAGAGCTTTATTTATTTATTTTTATGGCTGGCTCAGCCTCCTCTCAGGGCAGGGCTGGCACAGTATGTAGTGCCAGGGATCAAACTGCGGTCCCTGCAGCTGCCTAAGCTTTCCTAAGCAGGCGCTTTAGACCACTGAGCCAGCCTGCTGGGCCCCCCTTTTATGCTTTTTAATGTGGGATAGTTAAGGTTTGTCCTGGGCAGCTGCCGCCACTGTGCGTCTATGTTTTGTGCCGTTGGTGTTCTGTTGATAACTTGCTGTGAGCAGTAGTGGGGCCAACATTCTTTTCTTCAGCCTCCCTCCGCTCCCTCACTCTCTATGTTATTATCTTTCTTAGTATTTACCTTTGTACTGTTAAGTATTTTATATGCTTATTGCTTGTGTAATCAGATTTACTTTATATATTTGGAGATAGCTGTGAAAAGTAAGAGAATCAGCAAAGTAATGACCCTTTCTGGCCCTCTTAAATAAAAACTTGTGTTATTTTTATGCTAAATTTTATAATCGATACATTGCCATTTATTTATTTATTTATTTATTTATTTATTTATTTATGTTTTTTTGAGACAGGGTCTTGCTATGCAGTTCAGGCTGGCCTTTAGCTCACTTTTTAAATTTTTTTTTAAAGAATTTTTTATTTTATTTATTTGTTTTTTTTCTTGTTTCAGAACCTTTGTTTGTTTATTCACTCATTTTTATGGCCCGCTCAGCCCGCCCCAAGGACAGGGCTGGCGCAGCATGTGGTGCCAGAGATCGAACCACAGTCCCTGAAGCCACCCAAGCTTTCCCAAGCAGGTGCTTTAGACCACCGAGCCATCCGGCCGGGCCCCTTTAGCTCACTTTTATAGCCCAGGCTGGTCTTGCACTCTCACTGATCCTCCTGCCTCAGCCTCCAGAGTGCTGGAATTACAGGTGTGCACCACCACGCTCGGCTTTTACGTTGCCTTTTTTAAAAATAATTTTTTTTTTCTTGTTTCAGAACTTTTGCTTGTTTGCTTATTCATTTTTATGGCTGGCTCAGCCTGCCCTGAGGGCAGGGCTGGCACTGTATGTGGTGCCGGGGATCGAGCCGCGGTCCCTGCAGCCACCCAAGCTTTCCTAAGCAGGTGCTTTAGACCACCGAGCCATCCTGCCGGGCCCCTACATTGCCTTTTTTTTTTTTTTTTTTTTTTGTCTTTTTGAGACAGGGTCTCGCTATGCAGTTCAGGCTGGTCTTGAGCTCACTTTTGTAGCCCAGGCTGGTCTCGAACCTGCACCAATCCTCCTGCCTCAGCCTCCCGAGTGCTGGGATTACAGGCGTGAGCCACCACACCCAGCTACATTGCCTTTTAAATATGTGTTTATTTTGTCTTTTTGAGACAGGGTCTTACCACACAGTTCAGGCTGGCCTGGAGCTCACTTTGTAGCCCAGGCTGATCTCAAACTTGCAATGATCCTCCTGCCTCAGCCTTGCAGTGGTGAGATTACAGGCGTGTGCCACTACCTCTGGCCTAGTTACTCACTTATTTTGATTTGGTAGGGTAGGGTCCTGCTGTGTGGTGCAAACTGGTGTCAAACTCACTATGAAGGCCTGGCTGGCCTTGCACTCCCAGATATCTTCCTGTCTCAGCCTCCCAAGTACTTAGAGGATAGGTGCATGGCACCACATCTGGCTTGTTGGCTGTTCTCTCTCTCTCCCTCTCTCTCTCTCTCTCCCTCCCTCCCTCTTTCTCTCCTTCTCTCCCTCTCTCCCTTCTTCCCTCTCTAGAATCAAACTCAGGACCTTGTGCCTGCCAGGCAGGTGCTGTATGTACCCTGGAGCTACATCCCTGGCTCCTTGTTGGGCATTCCTATACAACATCTGCAAGCCTGAAAGTGATTTAGGCTGCATTCATCTCTCGAGGACCCCAGCAGGAAAGCCATGGACACCAGAAGTCATTGCTGAAAGTGGGTCGGTGATGCGTCCGTAGTCCAGTACCTCTGGGCAGCAGAGCAGGAAGCCATTCCTGCCCAGCTCTTCTCATCATGGGCGCCTGCAGGCGTAGTTTAGCTTTGCTGTGTGCCTCATATGCACGCCTGTGATTCCGGCAGTGAACGCGTGCATGGCCTCACATTTCAGCTTGTGAGTAATTCAGCTGAGAATGTGAGGGTGCAAATACCTCTGTGGGACCTTCCTTTCAGTTCTTTTGGGTGTATATGGAGAGGCAGGGTTGCTCAATCTAAGGGAATTCTGGGTTTAGTTGTGTGAAGAGTCTGAAGAATTGCTGTAGTGGCTGTAGCTTTAGCATTTCCTATCAGCAGGGTGCCAGGGTTCCTCAGTAACACTCCTCCCTCCCTGTCTGCCAGCTAGGCACTTAAGCCCCTGAGCTATCTCCCTGCCCACCCCACTTCTTTTGCTGCTCTGGGGATGGAGCCCAGGGCCCTGCATGTTAGACAAACTCCGTCACTATCCTATGTTCCAAGCATTCTACATATTTGTGACATCTTAATGGGTGTGGATGGCATCTCATTATACTTCTGATTTGCATTTCTTTCTTTCTTTCTTTTTTTTTTTTGTTTTTTTGGGACAGGGTTTCATTATGCAGTTCAGGCTGGCCTTGAGTTTAATGTTGTAGCAGCCCAGGCTGGTCTCGAACTAACACTGAAGCCCCTACCTCAGCCTCCCAAGTGCTGGAATTACAAGCATGTGCCACCATGCCCAGCTGATTTGCATCTTCTTTCTTTCTTTCTTTCTTTCTTTCTTTCTTTCTTTCTTTCTTTCTTTCTTTCTTTCTTTCTTTCTGAGGTAGCTCAGGTTGGCTTCCAACTCACGACAGTCCTCCTCCTCAGCCCCCCAAATACTGGGATTACAGCAATGTGCCACCCCACCAGGCAGCGATCCTCCTGCCTCAGCCTCCCAAGTGCTGGGATTACAGGCGTGCACTATCACACCCCATTTAGGGCCTTCTCTTAACACTTTAAAAAAATCATTATTTTATGACTGGGTCTTGATAAATTGCTAAAATTGCCCAAGCTGAGCTCAAGCGTGTAACCCTTCTGCCTCAGCCTCCCAGAATACGAGTATTACAGGTGTGTGCCTGTACAATTTGCTCTTTTTAAAAAAATTTAGTTTTCGGGGCCCGGCGGGATGGCTCAGTGGTCTAAAGCGCCTGCTTGGGAAAGCTTGGGCGGCTTCAGGGACCGCGGTTCGATCCCCGGCACCACATGCTATGCCAGCCCTGCCCTTGGGGTGGGCTGAGCCGGCCATAAAAATGAGTGAATAAACAAAAAAAAGGTTCTGAAAGAAGAAAAAAAAAATTTAGTTTTCGGGCCCGGCGGGATGGCTCAATGGTCTAAAGCGCCTGCTTGGGAAAGCTTGGGCGACTGCAGGGACCGTGGTGCGATCCCCAGCACCACATGCTGAGCCAGCCCTGCCCTCAGGGCGGGCTGAGTCAGCCACAAAAATGAGTGAATAAACAAACAAAGGTTCTGAAACAAGA
Organism: Myocastor coypus; assembly: GCA_004027025.1. Lineage (NCBI taxonomy): Eukaryota > Metazoa > Chordata > Mammalia > Rodentia > Myocastoridae > Myocastor > Myocastor coypus. The sequence goes on along the minus strand of PVJA010015758.1, from coordinate 11,668 downwards.
AAAAAAAAAAATAAATAAATAAGAAAAAATAAAAAAAATTCTAAAAAAAAATTTAGTTTTCTTAAACCTCATTTATTTATTTGTGTTACAGCTGGCTCAGCCCACCCTGGGGTTCTTTGGCGCAGCATGTGGTGCCAGGGATGGAGCACCGGTCCCAGGCTTTCCTGAACTTTACTAGGCAGGCGCTTTAGACCACTGAGCCATTGTGCTGGCCCCAATCTGCGCTTTTTAAAGAAACCATTCTGTCAACTGGTAAGTGACACCTCCAGCAAAGAGTTTAGAAGCTGCAAGGCTCAGCCGGGCGTGGTGGTGCACGCCTGTAATCCCAGCACTCGGGAAGCTGAGGCAGGAGGATTGGTGCAAGTTCGAGACCAGCCTGGGCTACAAAACTGAGCTAGCTCAAGGCCAGCCTGAACTGCATAGTGAGACCCTGTCTCAAAAAGACCAATAAATAAATAAATAAATAAATAAATAAATAAATAAATAAATAAAAAGAAGCTGCAAGGCTCTGTCTGGGGACAAGTAGAAACAGGCTGGCAGTTTATGGTTTCTGCTGCTGAGCGAAGTGTCTTTTTAGTTCATTTGTTTGGTCCTAAATTTTAATCTCATCTGATGCCAGTGTTTACCTTTCAGCTCTCTGTGCTGGAAGGAGCAGGCCAGCAGCTCTGGCTCTCTGGGTGTAGACAAAGGTGAGTGAGAGTTTCAACCCAGGGGGCTGTGCGGTGTGGGCTGGGTTAGCCTACTTCAGCAGGAAGAGGACTAGAGATTAACATTCCAGAAGGGCAACACTCAATCTTTCTGCATCAGGTTTACTTTGCTGAAGCTGTAGAAAAGGGCTCAGGCAAGTGGGCCGAGGGGGCTGCCTTCTACACGATCCTTGGGACACAGCCCTAGGGGAAGTGTTTGCACAGAATGTTTGCATTTCACTTCACCTCATAAAGCCATAAAAGACGGTATTGATTACTCTAACGTTGTGTGTGAAGGACAAGTTCCAGGCTGCAGTTTCTGAGGTTATTAGTCCTCAGGAGAGCCAGAAACGAAACTGTGTGAAGTCATGCCGCAGGTGGAAGCGGGCCAATCTTTCTATCTGTCTCAGCCACCTTTAGGATAAGTTCATAGATGGATTTATAGCGACTCTCTGGAAGAAATGGTCATAAATGAAATGGTCATAAATGAAATGGCCAATACGGCTGTCCCAATACGGCAGTTGGTTTTTTTTTTTTTTTTTTGTCTTTTTGAGACAGGGTCTCGCTATGCAGTTGAGGCTGGTCCTGAGCTCACTTTTGTAGCCCAGGCTGGTCTCGAACTCGCACCAATCCTCCTGCCTCAGCCTCCCGAGTGCTGGGATTACAGGTGTGCGCCACCATGCCCGGCAGGCAGTTGGTTTTATTCTAGCAACCACTAGGCATGCATAAAACAAGGAAAAAAGAGGAAGAGAATTTCACATGTAACAAACTGCATAGGGAATAGAGGTTGGAGAAAATTTATAGGAAAACACTTTACAACTCATGATTCCCATATCATAAATTACTTCAGAGCTCTTAAATAAGCAGTAAAAGTATAGCAACATCAGTTAGGCTTATGCGTGTAGGTTTGCCTGTTTGCTGCTGATCAAACAAAAGGAGGCCATATATTTGGGTTAAAAGGATTTGGGTCTGGGGAGATAGCTCCGTGGCATAAGTGCCTGCCTGGCAAGTGCAAGGTTGTGAGTTCAAACCCTGGTCCCCCCCCAAAAAAAGGGTGGGTGGGGGAAGGATTTGTTTAGAGCTAGCTCCAAGGAGATGGAGGGGCCCATTTCCCTCAAATTGCCATCTCCTGGAATACAGGTGGACAAAGGTCTTTTATAGTGGAATGAGGTGAGTGTGGGGTGGAGGCATCCCACAGAGTGATGCAATACAGATAGAGCTCCATGCTTACTTTGTTACTTCCAGCCCCCAGCTCCTCCCCCCCCCTTTTTTATTTTTATTTTTTATTTTATTTATTTATTTATTTATTTATTTATTTATTTATTTATTTATTTATGCTTTTTGAGACAGGGTCTCACTGTGCAGTTCAGGCTGGCTTTGAGCTCACTTTTGTAGCCCAGGCTGGTCTCGAACTCACAGCGATCCTCCTGCCTCAGCCTCCCAATTGCTGGGATTACAGGCGTGAGCCACCACGCCTGGCGCCCCCTTTTTTTTTTTTTAGATGGGGGTCTCACTATGCAGTTCAGGCTCACCTTGAGCTCACTATGTAACCCAGGCTGGGCTTGAACTTGCAGTGATCATGATCCTGCTGCCTCAGCCTCCTGAGTTCTGGGATTACAGGTTTGCCCACCACACCCGGCTCATCTTCCTCTTTCTTACGGAAAAGAACCCAGGCCCCTGGCATGCTGTACCTGGCATCTATATGTTCTGTCATTTGGCGGTGAGGAGTGGGAGAAGAGAGGTATCAGCTAAGTGCTCAGCAGAAGGGAACTTGGAGACGTTGCTTAGCTCTAAAAGAAAAATGAAAATTCGAATTTTTAAGCTTATTTTTGTGGTGCCAGGTACATTCATACTCTCAATTGTGAAAGTATCTTAGTCACATCTCAGCATAATCCAGAAATTTGCGCATCGCTTTTCTCCAGGGGAGGGGAGGAGGGACTCTCAGGGTCTAATCAGAGGCATCTTAGGTGGACTCAGCATGGTTGGAGACCACAATGGCCCGGGACAAAGTCTGTTAGGCTCACAGACCAGGTCAGGGTCTGTGTAAATGACTCTCCCTGGGTCCAAAATAGAAGACAGTGGCATGTGACAAAGTCTATCCAGGTGGGCTGGCTGGGCATCTGTCTTTTCTTCCTGTGACTAATTTAGTCACTAGGAGCTCAAACAAGATAACAGAAGTAATTGTTTGGTGCTCTGAACTTTGGACAGAGAAAGGAATGTAACAGAATCCTTTCCTTGACTGGGATGGTGTTTATTCACTATACAGGAACATAATGCTATTACTATTAATAGACTATTGCATAGCCTTTTAAAAACTTTGCATATGCAGTTGTACTGCATGCATTCCTCTGTAAATTGATTCTTATCCTCAATATTTTGGGAGAGCTTTCTTTGTGTGTGTGCGCTTTTCTTTTTTTTTTTTTTTTTTTTTTTTGTGGTACTGGGGATTGAACTCAGGACCTTGCACTTGCCAGGCAAGTGCTTACTCTACTGAGCTATGTCCCCAGCCCAGTGTATGTGTCTTTTTTTTTTTCAGGACCGGGGTTCAAACTCACAACCTTGCACTTGCCAGGCAGGCACTTGTGCCACGGAGCTATCTCCCTGGCCTCATGTGTGTGCTTTTGAGCCAGAGTCTCAATATATAGTTCATGCTGGCCTTGAGCTCACTCTGTAGCCCAGGTTGGTCTTGAACTTGCAACTATCCTCCTACCTCAGCCTCTCAAGTGCTGGGATTATATGCATGAGCCACTATGCTGTGGGGGAGCTTTTTGAGTCAGGGTCTTGCTATGGAGTTCAGGCTTTGAACTCACTTTGTAGCCCAGGCTGGCCTCAAGCTCAGTGTAGTCCTCTTGCCTCAGCTTCCCTAGTGCTGGGATTATAGATATGTGCTGTCATGGCAGTTTGGCCTCAATATTTTCCTATTTCTCAATTTTAAGATGTGAAAAATCTTGTCCTATCATCTTATTTATTACCAAAATAGTTTCCAGTGTTGTCTCATCTCTTCTACAAAAGGACCAGAAGAGATCCAGTTCTACCCACCTCTGTTTCCCCACCTTGTCACATCTGGACACAGGGTCAGGTATGGATGTTGCCTCCCTCCCGTGGGAATGGCCACCCCAAGGCTCCCCTGAGCATCTGGCCTAATCTATCCTATCCCAGGAGGGCCCTCCCTTTTCCATGATGACCACTGCATCCGCTTTGGTCAGGATGGTCCCCTCCTTCTGCTCTGAGAGTTCTCCAACATCCTGGATTACTGGGGTTGAACCTCCCCAGCCCTCTACCGAGTTTCATAATTCTCCCATCCTAGGGGCTCCCTCCATTTGTACAGCTCTGACAAAGACTTGCCAGGGATTTAGTCTTGTCTGCCAACGTCCCTTGTTTTTTTTTTGCTGTGCAGCCCAGGCTGGCCTCAAACTCAAAGTGATCCTCTTGCCTCATCCTAGTAGGTGCTGGGATGACAGGCATGTGCCACCATGCCCAGCCTTGGTAGAATCTTGGTTAGCATAACCCAGAAGCACTGCTAGGCTCTCCACTGAATTGTCTGCTTTGCCTTTCCAGGGTAGATCAGAACTGCCTGCTTCACACGTACTAACCAGGCTTGGTATCTGGCTGATGCTACTTTCCTTGATAGTTTGGTATCCTTGTCCTGCCAAACTCCGGAAAAACCACGTGGCTTGCTTTGGTGGGCATCAGGGATACCTATTGTTCTGGAAAGAAGCTGTCGGGCTAGGTGGAGGTTGTGCTGTCCTTTTCCACTGCTTTAGGACTGACAGCAGCCATGCCAGGGGCCACTCTGTCGGCCTGGCTCCCAGAGTGAAGTTGTCCTGGAGCAGAATCTGGAATTGAAATGGTGAACAGCATGAACCAGAAATAAACCTTTATGTGTGTGCGAGTAGCTGAGCCTTTAGGACTGCTTGTTACTGCGGTGTAACCTGACATCCCCTGACCGATACTCGGACTCTCACTGGCCTCCACTTGCCTCAAAGCCAGGTCTCAGCTTTTCATCTTCCATCAAGAAAATTCTTGTCCCCGGATTCCCCACCATGACTTCAGAGACAACTTTCATGGGTCCCCTTGGCTCCTGCTACCTACCAGCAGCAACTGTAGCCACAGTTCAGGTGACCATACGGTGGCCTAGCAGCCCTCGTCCCTCCCTCACCTCACGTCCCAACCTATTCCTGGGCTGTGCTTTCAACATTTTGCCCCTAATCCTTGATACATGGGGAATGTTCCCAGCTTCTACTTTCTAAGAAATATGGCTTCCCCTAGACCCCAATTACCAAGGTAGGACCTGGAGAGAGGCCAGCGCCCCCTACTGAGGCATCAAGAAGAGGCCCAGTGGTGGGTGTCGTGAAGGTTGGTCTGACTCCCTTGGCTTCAGCATCCCTAGCCCATCTTTGCATCCCTGGTCCTTCCTTCTGGTCCTTTGGTTCATCTTGAGCTCCAGCTGGGACCTTGCTAGTGTGTGGTGGTGTCTGGGTCTCAAGCAGCCTTTGGGAAAGCAGCTCCGGATTCTAAAGCTCTGACTCAGCCTTCCCTCCTCTGCAGCTTTCCAGGGTGGGCATGGGCCATTCCTCAGCAGCCCAGGGGCTTGGCAGCATTCTATGCTTGCCCTGTCCTCCCTGGCTGTGATCAGAGCAGCTGCTGCCCAGCTCGGGATGCACAGGTGATCAGGAGGCTGGGCTCTGCCAGCAGATGATAAATAGGTGTCATAGGAAAGATGCTGTGCGTTTCTGATGACACCTGGCAGAGGTGACAAAGACACATAGAGCACATAGGCTTGGAAAAGGAAATGACCTCAGGGCAGGCTGAGCCAGCCATAAAAATAAATAAACAAACAAAAGTTCTGAAACAAGAAAAAAAAATTAAAAAAAAAAAAAAAAAGAAAGGAAATGAGGTGGGGGATTCTGGCTATAGGAATAGCTTGGGGGAGCTGGAAGGTGGAGAAGGCCTGGGACCAGGAGGCCACAGGTTGTAGCAGGGCAGGAGCTGCGAAGGCTAGGAGATAGAGCAGGAGGTCAGAGTCTGTTTCCCCAGGAGCCTCGCGTGCCTGCAACAGGGGATTTTTTTTTTTTTTTTTTTCTGTTTAAGAGCAGAATGTTTATTGAGAGAAAGAAAGCTTTTGTCTGAGAGAAGGGACAGAAGGGGGACCTGAGTAGATTGTCCCCCACCAGGGACTTACTTATGTCTGGGGCCCCAGCACCATGAGGGACACTTTATGGTGTTAGAAAAATTTTTTTTAAAACCCATGTTGGCACATGCCTGTAATCCCAGCACTTGGGAGGCTGAGGCAGGAGGATTGGTGCAAGTTTGAGACCAGCCTGGGCTACAAAGGTGAGCTCAAGGCCAGTCTGAACTGCATAGCGAGACCCTGTCCCAAAAAGACAAAATAAAATAAATAAAAATAAATAAAAAATCACTAGAGTGGGGCATGGTGGCAAGTGCCTGTAATTTCAGCATTCTGAAGGTGGAGGCCGGAGGATTACAAATTTGAGTTCAGCTTGGGCAATTTAGCAAAAGCCTCTCTCTCTCTCTCTCTCTCTCTCTCTCTCTCTCTCTCTCTCATACACACACACACACACACACACACACACACACACACACACACACACACACACACACACACACACAGAGTAGCCAGCACAAAGATTGGAAACTCTCCAAGTCTGCAGTTTTGTTTCCCGTTTCTTGGCTGGCTTCATGCTGGATTCTAAGACTTCAGTGGTATCCACGGAGATAGCTTTGGAAAACAGCAACAAAACTTTTTACAAGTAGGTCTTCCTTGACTTACGGTTATGTCTAGCTGAATTCTCCAGAAGTTGGACATCCTAAGGTGAAAATGCATTTATCACATGCTAGCTCAGCCTACCTCAAACACTCTCAGTTTATTGACATTGGTTTATAGCAGGGGTTGCGTCATCTCACACAAGGCCTATTCTATTTTTTTTTTTTTTTTAGAATTTTTTATTTTATTTATTATTATTTTTTCCTTGTTTCAGAACCCTTGTTTGTTTATTCACTCATTTTCATGGCCGGCTCAGCCTGCCCCAAAGGCAGGGCTGGCGCAGCATGTGGTGCCGGGGATCGAACCGCGGTCCCTGAAGCCGCCCAAGCTTCCCCAAGCAGGCGCTTTAGACCACTGAGCCATCCCGCCAGGCCCCACAAGGCCTATTCTATATGAATGTGTTGTATATTTTGCATCACTTATTGAACACTGTACTAGGGCCATCTGTGTCTATGTGTGAGCGAGTGTAATTGGTCATAAATGTTCTAAGAATCCAGCATGATGTTCAGTTCACTTTTCATTTGTACATTGCTTTCTATTTCTTTTTGTATTGGGAATTAAACTCAGGACCTTGCACTTGCCAGGCAGGTGCTGGGTCACTAAGCTTATATTCCTTGTCTCTATATGCATTTATTTTTGCAATACTGAAGGCTGAACCCAGCATCCCTGCTAGGCAAATGCTCTCCACAGAGATACCCAGCCCCCATCATCTTTCTGCACTGCTGCAATCCCGTTTTGGCGGTTTCCAAATTCCACTGGAATTGCAATCCACTGGGTGGAAGAACATCCTTGGGAATGCTCCCTTGATTTCTTCTCCCTCATGTGCCCTTCTTCCCTTCTTTTTTTCCTTCTTCTTTTCTTTATTTTTCTGTGCTACTGATGACTGAACCCGGGTGTGCCCTGTGGCTGAGCTACACCCACTGTCATTTTCCTTGTCTTGAGACAGGATCTCACTAAGTTGCCCAGATGGGACTCAGACTTCCAATCTTCCTGCCCCAGTCCCTCAAGTGCTGGAATTATAGCCCCACAATTGTGGGTGAAACAGCTGGGTCCTAGAGCACACATGCAGAGCTTTAATAGATGGGCTGGATTTGTAGTTCAGCAGTGGAATGTTTGCCTAGTACCTGTGAGGCCCTAGTTTTAATCTGCCACACCACCAAGACAAACAAAAAATAAAATTAAATAAAGGCAATCTGGAATAGATAGTGAGATGCTGTCCCAAAAGATACAAACACATGAGTGTTGAGAGATAGCTCAGTGGTCTAAGCACCTGGCTCTCAAGCATAAGGTCCCGGGTTTGGTCCCAGGTACTGAATACCGTTCTGGCCCTGAAAATGGCTGTGGTGGTAGATGCGCGTAATCTCAACACTGCGGAGGCTGAAGACAGAAGGGTCACTACAAGTCGGAACCGTGTAGTGAAGCCCTGTATGCAATAAACAAATAAATGAATAGATAAATAAATTTAAAAGATAAAAACACAAAATAGATGCAATTCAATTACTTTTTTTTGAGGGGGTTGGGGTGTTGCTACATAACGATAGTTCAGGCTAGGCTTGAACTCACTATGTAGCCCAAGTAGCCCTAGAAGTCACAGATCCTTCTCCCTCAGTCTCCCTAGTGCTGAGATGAACCCAAATTGCCTTTCTTTTCTCTTTCTTTCTTTCTTTCTTGCAGGACCGGGATTCAAACTCATGACCTTGTGCTTACCAGGCAGACACTTGCACCATGGAGCTATCTCCCCAGCCCCCCAAATTGCCTTTCTACAGCAGCCCAGTCCACTTCCACTGGCCAGGCAGGAGCAGTTATGCTTCTCCCCGCTGCAAGTACTGGGTGGACTCAAACCCCTAATAGACGCTAAGTTGCTCCCTAGGAGTCCAAGCTACAGGCGCCTGTTTCTGTGGCCCTGTCCATCTGGGAGCTCTGGCTTACCTCTTCACATGGCTTTTGTGACTCCCCCGGCTGTGGTCTGGCTGTGAAGTCACTGTGCCGAGCCCTGTTGGTGGTGGCCTGGAGGGAGGACAGAGTGGGGACAGTGTGTTTCCAAGGACTGGAACTAAGGGAGGCTGCAAGGGTGGTTTGGATTCTGGAATGCACCACAGTGGCCTCGCCTAGCAGGCCTGCTCGCCCTCCATGGGGGGCAGGGGAGGAGTGGCAGCGTCCTTGGAAGGAACAGCTGGGGGTGACGCCAGCAACTCCCCCCATCTCCTGGGGCTTGTCCTTTTGTCCCCTCCCATCCCTTGGCTGAGGGGCAGGGGGAGGATTGTGGCTGGGTGGGGCAAAGGTGAGCTGCTCCCTGGTGCGACAGGCCAGGCACATAGCCACTTTCGGTTGGGGCCAGGTGTTGCTGAGTGCCGCGGCTGTGGCTGTGATCCGGCTGCCTTTCCCACTCTTGGTACCTGCTCTGTCCCCAGCCCTGGGGACAGCCCTGCCTGCCAGGCCCATGCTGCTGCCCGGACTCCTCTGCTTCCTTTGGATGCTCAGAGCCCCGGGAGCCACAGGTTTGGGGGAACATAGGAGGGAGGTGGATGGGAGGTGGAGGGGTGGCCTGAACCAAGCTGTGGTTGCAGAGGCCAGCGTGGGTGGGGGTGGAGGAGAAGGAAGCTGGGTCAGTTGCTGCTGCTTTTGATCTAGGACTGAACAGGCTGCAGGGGTCCAGCACCCGGATCTGTATCCCAGGGTGGGAGGAATTCCTCCTGGAACATGGCTCTTCCTCCTAGACTCCATTCTCTGCCTCTCTTCCTGGTTCCTCTGTCCCCTTCCCCTCAGGCTTGGGGCCCTCTCCACAGTGGACTCTTCTCTCTGCTGCAATCAGTGTCCCCAGGTCCCGGGTCTCTCTCCTTCCTTCTCTCGGCCTTGGGTCTTCCCATCCCCCCTTATAGCTTTGCCCCTAGCTCAAGTTGCTAGGGCCCCTGTTTCTGGGCATAGCTGTGGTCACCAGGGCTGAGCGTGGAGGTCCTGAAATCCTCTTTGCCTATCCCAAGGGTGGGTCGTAGACACGTGATGTGGGGTGTGGGGTGCTTGTGCACGTGTGTGGGGGGCAGGGGGTGTCCTGCCATCCTCATTAATCCTGATTCCCTAATTGGCACTTCCTCTTCTGCCCTGCTGTGATAGTCCTAGGCCCCACCCCCACCTAGAGGCCCTGGTGCCTCCTCTCACCCTCCTGCTGGGTGCATCCTGGCTAAAAGCTCCCCCATCCCCAGGTGACATCAGCTCTGCATGCTGAGTCCTACCCCAGAGAGCAGCTCAGTGGGGGGCCTCCTGCCAGCTGCAGATGCTGCCCGTCTTCTTAGCCCCTCAGATCAGCCCAGGAGACCTGTGGTCCTCAGTGTCACCATCTGTGAAATGGCTCAGGGCTGTGTACAGAATAGGCCCTCTGAGTTCTTGGGCTAATCCAGGGGTTGAAACAGAACACTCACCTTTTGTGTGTGTCTTTTGTCCCTGTGATGAACATTCTCCACTAAATCTTCTGTTTTCCAGAATTCGTGCCTGGTGAGCTTTCTTTTCTGGGGCTTTCCTTCTCCACCCCGTTCCTGTGCCAGTCTGCCCCTCGAGGTCCTCCTCCCTCCACGGTCCTCAGTCTCTGCCGAGTCTGGGCTGCAATCTCTTTCCCCTCTGACCCTCTCTGCTGAGTCCCCGCCTAGCCCCAACCCCCAGCGCAGCAGCGCACAGCACACAGCCTTGCAAAGGTTTTTCTCTCCAGAAAGGAAGGAGATAAGAGTCTCCTGGTTGGAAGCGAAGGGGAGGGTGAAAGGGCGGGGGCAGAAAGCCAGTGAGGAGGGGAATTCCAGGCAGCAGGTGGAGGGCAGGATGGAGCGTGGAGGGTGTGGGGGCCTCAGCTAGCCAGTGACCTATAACGCTGCAAGACTGGGGAGCAGGGCGCTCACCCCTGAGCTCTGCACAGCCTCCTGGTAGAGGGTTCCGGACCGGAAGCCTTTAGCTCCACAAGGCCCCTAGTGCCTCCAGTGGTGGTGGTGGGGACAAGCCTTGTCACACTCAGCCCTTAGTGTCAGGAAGTGGGGTAGTGGATAACCTGTACAGTGGGATGATGACTTGGGAATTCACCAGTGGGTTTCTCTGTTCTCTGCTAACACAGGAAACTGTACCACGGCAACAATGTACACAGATCTCAGCAATGCCTCACCCAACACAACAGCCACCCTGGGGCAATCTGGGTCCCTTCCAACTTCCCATCCTACTTTGAGCCACAGCACATCTGTGCCTAGGGCTGCGGCTTCAGTCCCTCCTGGCACCTCTCCTACCCTCTCATTTACGACTTCCAACGGGCCTAGCGTTGCTTGCATCTACCCCTCCACCTCTGTGCCAGGGACCTCTGTGCCTGACCCTAGCTCTTCTTACACTACTCTTGGGGCTGTGACCTCCTCTATGGCCTCTTCTCCTATTGCGAAGGTCTCACCCTCTTCCTCAGCCCCACTAACAGACACAAACTACAGCACACAGCCCCATACTTTAATTACTACAACAAGGGCCACAAAATGGGCTACACTGCCCCCATCTAGTGTCCGCATGGTTCCTACCTCTGTGTCTGCTACTGATACTTCTTCAGCTCCTACAAAATCTGTCTCAGGTACCACCACGACAATTACAAAAGCACGGATTTCCACTCTAGTCACCCCTACCACAGCTGCGTTCCCCACAACACCCACTGTCATCCACACATCCTCAGCAACCGCACCTACGAAATCACCCTCAGCCACTGCAGCACAGACTGCAACAGCTCAGACCACCTTCTCCACTTTCCCCAGCTCCAGTGCCACATCCACGGGAGAGTCCACGCTGACCCCCACCAGGGACTCTCTGACATCTCCCAAGACAGACATTACTTCTGTCCTCACGGCTTCTTCTGTCAGCCTCACAGATGTGTCCACTTCTGGGACATCGAGCACCTCTCCTCCCATGGCCACCAGTGTGGGAACGGGTAGTCCTGTACATTTCACATCTGTTTCGGTTGCCACCCTTGGTGCCACAGGTGCCACACTGTTATCCACCTTGCTGCCCACATTCCCAACTACTGATGCCAGGTCAGCAGCTCCATCTGCTGCTCCCTCCAGCTCCGCCACTGGTGCTGGCACACACTCCACACCTGACAGTTCCTCTGCCACCAGCAGAACAGACACACCGGCCACTGTCACCACGGCCACACCTATCAAGCCCTCTCTGACCACCTTAGAAACAGCCA
>PVJA010015757.1:0-44715 GCA_004027025.1 Myocastor coypus | reverse complement strand
GTTTTTAGTTGGGTTGATGTTATTTGGGGTTCTGTAGGCTTCAGTTACCTGAATGTCTGATTGTTTTCTCAAATTTGGGAAGTTTTCTGCTATTACTTCTGCCCATATTCTTTTTATATCATTTGTATTGACTCCTTCTTTCTCATTGATTCCCATTAATCTCACGTTGTTCATTTTCGCATCGTCTTGCAGATGTTGATTTATTTTTTCCTGCATTCTGGTTGGTTTTTAAAAGATCCTTTCTTACTCTTTCACTGGCTGCAACTGTGTCTTCAAGGTTCGAAACTATCTTCATTTTCGTTCATTCGGCTGTGCCAACTTGTGATCGAGATTTTATTTTCTTGTATTTCTCTTCGAAACTGTTTCATGCGATCTATGTCTTTCCTATATTGCTCCGTTAGGGAGTCGATCATGTTTCTATTCTCCTCTAATTTTTTATCAATGTCTTCTTTAATAGTATTGAAGTCTGTCATTATGGTTATCCTTTCTCTCTCTAATACAGAGATTATTTCTGTTCTGTTCTCCTTTCTGCTTTTACGTAGTTGTTCCCCTACTTGGTATGCTATTGATTTAGGCATGTCTTTGTCAACTTTAGATATTATTTCTGCTCTGATGTCCTCTATATGTTTCTCCAGCCGTTTTTCCACGTCATGTATTTCTTTTTTTTTACTTCAGATGTTACCTCTGATCTCAGTTGCTTTATAAGTTTCTGCACTTGTCTGTCTGCCTCAGATGCTACCAATTCAGAGGTTTCATCTATATGATTCCCATTTTCTTCCATGATAGTGTCTTTTGTATTTGGTTTTGGTGGGCATGGGCCCTGAGATTGCCTCCTACTCCTTGTTGTTATCATTTTGTATGGAAGCGGCCTCTGCACTTTGGTGGCATTATGCTGTGTCTATGGGCATTTGGTCTGGAGACTCCAAGCTGGTTCCTCTACAGAGGTTCCTGACTCTGTGCTAGAGCTCTGGCTGCTAGCTTCTGTGAATCCCGGCGGATGTGGTCTGTAGGTGGAGGTGGAGCTTTGGGATTGAGTAGTCCTGGTAGGCTCGTGGACCAGATCGGTTGCCAAACGAGATGTTTGATGGGTTCGGTGTTGGAGCTTGGGCTGTAGGGGTTCAAAAAAAAGGTGCGGGGAGCGGGGAAGGGGAAGGTGGGCCAAGGATCCTGACCCAGCCGGCGCGCACGCGGGCTCTGCTACCAGCTGTGGTTCAGGTCAGGGCTGGAACCTATTTAAGTATTCTTATGGTAGCCTTTCTTTCTGGAGTGAGACAGTATCTCAATGTTGTTTTAATTTGCATTTCTTGAACAGTTTTTGAAGTGTTTATTTGCCTCTTTTACTTCTTCTGAGAAGTGTGTATTCATCTCAGATGCACATATCTGGAAGATGAGAGAAATGAGAAAAGATAGGGGGAAAAAGTAAGGGTAAAAACATGCAAGTATACCTACAGGATGGCTGAGGTGATCACACTAAAAATTTCCATCAGCTCTTTGAAAATAGCAGTTAATGTGTGGAATTTTCGTCTTGTCTGTGTATGCTGATATTTTGATCTAATCAATTACATTGAGGAGAGCAATGTGTAATATAAAAAAAAATTCTTGAAAGATTGCATAACGTACTTAGCTCATCCAAAATATCTTAGAAAAGAAACTAATAAACAGAAAATAGATTAGTTTTGCCATGGAATAGGGGTGGGAGAGCTATTTGTTCCATATGGGTACAATGGATCTGTCTTGAGAAGGAATTTTTTTTTTTTTTTTTTTATGGCTCACGCTGCCTTAAGGATTGCTCTGGGGATCGAACTGCCATCCCCTGTGCCTGACTGCATTGGCTGAGCAGGCGCTTACACCACTGAGCTAACCCAATAAGCCCCCAAGGAATCTTTCTTGAGATATGAGAAAAGTTTTAAAATAGGACTGTGATGACTGCAAAGTTGCAAATTTACTAGAAATAATGGAATTACTGTATATATTTTAAAAGGGTGAATTTCATACTGCATAACTTGCGTCTTAATAAAATTCTTTGTATTAATGTAAATGATTATCACCTAAGGAAAATCAACACTTTGTAATGAAAATACATGCTAAAAATAATTAAAATAACAACTACTAGATTTCCTGAAGGTACACCAAGAAATAGAATTTCTTCAAAGGTCTCAAATGACAAAATCAGTAGCTCTTCCTGATAAAAGAAAGGAAGATAAAAATACACTATTGAAATTTATTAATAATCAACAATACATGTTAGATGCAATCACTAACTAATCCTTTTGAAAGCATTTCAGTTTAAATGAACTATGAGATTTGTCAATATTCTCATGGAAGTGTTAGAAATGGAGGGAGAACACAACTTAAAATTATATAAATATAATGAAAATAGTGATAAATGTTTTCATTATAAATAAAAATTACCTATATAGAGTCAAGCAAAAATGAATATCCAATTCAGGAAAAGAAAACTTATATGATGCTCTTTTAACTGATGGAGTTATCCCTCCACTGCCAATCCCAGTGGAAGTCTATATCATAGAAGATCCAGTACAATGCTGGTCCTTTGAAAAAGCATGTGTCATGATCTTAATGACCCAAGTGCCTAACCAACAGATCGCCACACTGATAAATGCCAGGAAACTATAGATCATCACTTTGAGCACTTCTTGTTATTGTAGGGGCCAAGAGTAATTTTTATTTATTTTATGATGTCTCAGTAAAGTTAATATTAAAATATTAATAGACAGTTTTCTTTTTCTGAAATGTGTATACATTTCCTTGGTGGATTCTGTTCATGAAAAACCCATTTCTCCTAATTAAGACAAATATTTCTACTTCAGATAATAAGAATGTTTTAAGAAGGTAGCTTGATATATGATAAAATTCAAGAAAAGTTTTCTTTTTTGCTAATTAACAAGCATCTAGAAATTTCAGTAGAAAAAATTATGCACACAATTGCCAAAATAACTCAAAGAAATCTTAGAAATGAACACAAGAAAGTAATAAAAACTTTTATAAATAGTTTCTACAAAATTGTCTTAAAAGGCATAACTAGACTTGAACAAAAACAGACATAAAATTGCTGATAAATTTCATAAAAAACATCGCACTTACTCAGAAATCAATGTATCATTTAACATTTCAATTGTAATGTTAATATGTTCTTCCTTCTGAAACTAGGTAACATGATCTGAAGAGCTGATAAACACATAAAATATTAAGAAAGGTGCACACAAAACAGAAATGGAGAAGCTGACATACATCAACTATCCTTTCAAATTAGTTCATTTTAATATTGACATATAAATAGATAGAGATTAATAAAGTGCTCTGGAAAATTCAGAGTGATGTCTGAAGAAAAATGAAAACTTAATACACAATGATAACAAAACAGTATTTGAACCTGTAGGAAGGCATAAATATTTACAAAAGCATCTGGTAAAATTGACTATCTCTGGAGGAGAAAATATAGTCGATTCATGTCTTGCCCGAAACAAGAAATAGTATTACAAGGTTAAAGGTTAAATTAGAAAATAAACAAATATCAGAAAAAGGTGTACTTATGATAGTCCATATATTATCTGGAATTAATGTAAAGCAAAACCACATAGTTTAAAGAATACTCAAAAATTTAAAAACCTTAATATGTAAAAAGATTTTATAGAGTGGGCAGACAGCAATGATGGATGTGGGAAAAAGTAGAAATGATATGAGCTGATATCCATTTTATTTAAAGAGAGCTTTACAATATCCCAATAGAAATATTAGCAGTGATTAAAATGGAGTACAGCACAGAAAAGCAATTCCAAATGGCCAACAAACACCCAGATACTCAACCTCACCAATCACCAGTGAATGCAAATTAACATAATGAGATGGCCCTTAATGCCCATCACACTGGCAAGCACTAAGCAGAGGAATCACACCTACTGCTAGCAGGGACACAGAGGAAAGGGGCATATTAATATATTGCTCATGGAAATGTTATAGCTCTTTTAGAAAGCAATCTGGCAATATCCATGAAGTTAAAAATATCTTTTGACCCAGACATTTTCACTCTGGAACCTATCCCAGAGAAACAAACATGTCAGTAGGTAAGTATATGTGTACGAGGTTCTTTATCACATCATTTATTTTGTCAATAAATCCTCATAGTTAATTGAATTTCAATTAGTATAGGAATGATTGACTATTTTCAATATTGCAGAACATCATTCAACTTAGTACAATATTATTAACTTGGGGTAATTTGCATGATGTTTTACTATGCATAATAAGTACAAAAAGGAAGGTATATTATGATATCATTTTAAAGTGATATCTATCTTTCCATCTATCTATTAGTCTATCTATCTATCTATCTATCTATCTATCTATCTATCTATCTATCTACCTACCTATCTACCTACCTACCTATGTATCTATGTATCTGATTGGTTGAAGCAGAGTATGAGGCTATATAAACCATCTTGATTAAATGCCTCATGAGAGATTAGAAATGAGGCTGTTATAGCAAAAGGATTTGGAAAGAGAAAGTAAGAGGAAACAGTTTAAAAAAAAGGAAAAAATACAAATAAATCCCACATATGATTTGATCTCATCTGTGACAGAGAATCTAAGATGGTCCTACTTTCTGGATAGTCTTATCACATATGATCTCACCATGAAAGTAGGAGAAAAGCTTTATTTGCTTTTAACCAATAGAATATGGAACAAATGGAGTGGCTAGGAAATTGTTTTCACAATTATGTCACATTTAATTTACAATTACTTTTAGTTTGTTACAAAAATCTTGCTCTTGCCTCTGCTTTGCTAGAGTGAGGTCACCTGGCAGAAGAAGAGTTCCATGCTGGCCAAAAGCCAAGGGCAGCTTCTGACTAACCACAAAATGAGTCTTCTTGCAGTTGTGGGAGTTTAGAATTGAACTGTACTGGCCAGCACCTAATGGTGGACTTAGGAGAGACCTAGAATATATGTGCCTGGATCTGGAATATAGAAACTCAGAGATAGCAAATACATGTAATAATAGTAATAATAATAATAATAATAATAATAATAATAATAATAACAACAATAATAATAACAATAATAGACCATAGCATAAGAAAACAATAGTATGTACCTTTTTATCAGTTACATAAAGTCATATATCTGGGCAGGGAATGTAGCTCAGTGGCATTACTGTCTACCTGGCTAGCACCAAGTCCTGAGTTTGATTCCGGGTACCAAAACTCAAAACAAAGCAAAGCAAACAAAACAAAGCATGCATGTTTGTGTAATTTAAATGAAAAAAATAATTATCACTCCTGTTACTAAAAACCCTTCATTCTCTTCATAGTGATTATTTAGAGGACAAGATGGAGACATGATATCTTGTCTAGGCATTACTAATATAGATATTTCTTTTCATTGAACTAATTACTATCCTAATTGATATATACATATATATTTTTTCACTAGAAAATGGTCCTTCATTTATTTATTTATTTGTTTAAACTTTATATATGTTATAGCTAGCTCAGCCTGCCCTAGGGTTGGAGCTACCATGGCATTTGGTGCTGGGGATTGGATCACAGGTCCTGCAGTTGCGTAAGCAGGCACTCTAGACAGCTGAGATATCTTGCCAGCCCAAGTCCTTCATTTATATTCCTCCTCCTTTTTGTTTTGTTTTCTTATGTTTTGTCAGAGATGGGTTTTTAATTGTGTATTAATTGTAATTGTCCTTATAGCTTCTCTTGAAACTGTTTCATTACTATTTTTTCTCATTAAAATGAATCAAAAATCTTAAAAAAAAAAAAAAAAAAGAAAGAAACATTCTCTGGAAACATTATGTACAATGCTATGCCAAAGCCTCACCAAAACCTCTGAGACTTGTATCATTCTTGTTTTGCAGGATTTCAAGTATTAGTGATGATCTTTCTAGCAGTAGTGAAGTTGACATTTCATGAAGTGAAGAGAGACGATGGCTTTGGATACCATACATATATATATATATATATGTATGCCACTTCTCTGGGAAACATTTTGAAACCTCCAAGCTTTGAGCCACTTACAGACCACAGGTGCATTCTGTATCTGCCAGGCGGCCTCCATGCTGAGGAAGCACTTGGTCTAGAACTGCTTGTAATCCTGTCTTGCACCTGCAGGAAGGTGAGAGTGTGTACACTGCTGCGCTCTGTACCTCAGGATATGAAGGAAGCTCCACAGGCCTGAAAGTCAGATGGCAGGAACAACAAATGTGGAAATGCAACTGGGTGAGATGTGTTGGGAGGCTGTGGGAAAAAACTCCCAGTTAGGACTTACTAAGGTGAAACTGGAAAGATGTTAAGGGAGCATTTATTGAATGGTCAGTAGTCAACTAGCTTGCAAAATGTTAGGCTGAATTTTTAAAATATCTACCCTGCAGCTTTTTCCTCAGATAAGTTAATACGTTAATGTACATTGAACACATAATACTGAATGTGTTTAAATTCAGAAAACTGACTCTTGGCTGAACAGTTTGTACATGATTAAGGCATTTCCAAAATATAAAAAAAAGGAGAACTGTGCCTCTATTGTTTTTCTACTCTCATCTTGCTGTCTGTACAAAGTCGACTTGACACTGCACTTTCATCTTCCTTCTCATAAACTTGGGTCTTTTTTAAAAAGCAATAAACAGTTCTGAAAACAGAAATGATGATAAATTTTTAAAATGCTCTCCAAATATGCAAAAAGATAGAAAAACAAGATTCATTAGAATTAGATCATCTTTTAAGAAAAAACATTATCTAGAATATCTGGCATTTCTTAAAAACTAAGAGCATAACTCTACACAGTGATTCTAAAACCCTACAAGGATGTAACATCTGGGGGAGGAGCTCTACGAAGAGTGAGGCCTAAATTGGGACATGAAGCTATTTTTATGATCAAATTGTTTATAATCACAATGGTAAAGTTTTATATGTGCACTTTGAATATCTCACATATAACTGCTGTCTAATTCAATTAGGACTCTGCTATTTTCATCATCTAAAGATTAAAAATGTGGAGACCTAATAAATTATGTGCTCAGTGTCACAATTTCATTAAGTGAGAGAAATGAAATTCAAAACAAATTTGACTTTTGGGAAATTTCAGAATAGTAATGTTTTATATTCTCTGTGATTTTCTCATCTAAATATAACAATTTACTATTCCTCAGCTTGATGAATTCTATTACTCCAATTGTCCACAGAAATAATTTTCAAACATCCACAGCTTTCTAACCTAAGGATTGTAATTAGCCAATAAAATCATCTGCATGTTTTGTTTTCTGCTTTTTCATTCCTAGTCTCCTCCCTTATAAAATAATTTTGATCATGGGGCCTTGTATCCTATAATAATATTACAAGAAAAACCAAATAAATAAAAACAAAAACCAATAGCCCCTTTGTATCTTTTTTTTTTTTTTTTTTTCTTAGCTGACTCCTTTGTGGTAGTTCAATTGCTCATGGGTTATGAAAAGTTTTTTTAATATAAACTCACTTTGTGCTCTAGCTGCTTTTTCTTGCAGCGTCACAAGCCTTGGGTGGGGTAATTATGGTGGACAGAAAGGAGAGCTTACATCTTGTGGGAAAACCATAAGTTTGAACTTCAAAGCTGCAGATGACTTGCTGGTTTTTGAGGATAATGCTCCTAATACACACAAGTCTTGTAGGATGTTAAGTTTTCAAGTCTCTTATTTAGGTAACTTTGTATGTGTGCATTTTAAATTCACACATCAAATGGATGATACCCTTTATAAAAGCCAGTATTGTATTTCTTAGTTGTTACATTCTCCTATGATTTCGAGTTTATAGTTTCAGCTCCAAAGACTAGAAGGAAGTGTGCTGATATCAGCAACACCTTCAGCCATTGCCTCAACTCTGTTCCTCTATGTACTTGAAGATTCTTTTTTTAAATGACTCATCAGCTATCTCTTTGCAGTACTTGGCCATTTTTATGTATATATGTATATATGCATACATGTACTTACGTTGTCTCTCCGCATGCAATAAATTAGTTAAATATTAGTGGTTTTGCAACCTTGAAATGATATCCAGGTTTTGGAGGCACATTTATTTTACATTGACGGGCACTGATTGGGATCATTCCCCAAATATCAGGCCCTGGTCCCTCGGGGTCTAGGCGCTCTATAATATGAGCAATTAGAATGTACAGGGCAGAATGGCTTGTCAGCTGGGCATTGGTTTATATAATGTGGATCATAGTGCCCAGCTATGTATCACATTTCTAAGAGGCAGCAGCATCAAGAACTGGAATAGGAACTATTACCTTGGCAACTGACGTACTGAAGTGCTCTGGCTGGGGATGATGGTGCTTTTTCTGCTACAGTTTAAACTAGGAAGGGGAATTCCTATTTAGGTATATTAAATATGTATTGATCTTCTGTGTCTTCAATCCTAGCACATCTTGATTTCACTTTGAAACTCATAAAATAATTGACATTATGGAGACAGTAATTATAGTTCATTCATAAAATCTCGAAAGACTAGAATTAGGAGGCAGATAATAAAATGAAAAGAAATTATTTAAGGATGGATGAAATGAAATATTCTATTACTTTCTACAACAGGTAGCAAACCTACAAAAGTGCTCATCTAAGTGGTATTTTAGTTCAGTTAATGATGTACTAAGCATCTTAGGAGGTGACTGTTATGAAAGACAGTCTTAATTAACTCACCATTATTCCTGAGACAAATTCTGATCTAGAAATGCAAGAACTCAGTGGATAACAGGAGGGCACCGGGCTTTTGGGAGAGGAGAAGGACTGGTAGGAGACAGGGATGACAGTTCCAGTGGGCAGACAACATAGAGCAGACCAGGGAACAAGACACTGAGCAGGCAATCTTTAAGACAAAAGCTGACGGATCAGAGGACATACTGATTTTAGCTTTGGTCCTGTTGCACTTGATGAATTCTTTCCAAATAGTGAGAGTTCTCAAACATGCTGTAGTTTCAGAGCATCTCTGGATTGAAGATATTGGTTTAGCATTCCACTTGGATAAACATTTATCCCTCTATCAATATTGTTTAGCAATCAATGAACAGAAAGTGCCAAAATATACATAATAAAACAGCAAATCTCCCATTAATTAGTGTCACTCTATTACTTAGTAGTGTAGCATTCCCTATGCTAGCTTTTCCATTGCAACTTTCCTGAGATTTGCATGTACATGTTTGCAAAAATAAGCCAACTCATTCAGTCAAACTATCTTTTCACTAAGTAATGCATCTTGATGATAATTCTATACCAGTATATACCAGTGTATAAAGCCTGCTTATTTTTTACAAGCAATTTTAAATATTCAATTGTATGGATCAATTAGTTCAATAGTTTTAGATATTTGCATTGATCCTAATATTAAATCATATTTAAAATATAAATTCCAAATGTGTATGTTCCTAATCTCAAGGCTTTAGTAGAGTTCCACTTGGCAACATTTGAATAAAATCTAATTTAACTTTCTACCTTTGATGACAAAGTCACTGAAGCCTGGAGTCCTTCTGCAATTAAATGGGCTTGCTCATTATGGAGTAGGAGAGTTAGCACTCATTTCTTTCCTTGCCACATCAAGTTTCTTCTTGGCTTACAGGTTTTGAGTCTGATATGTGCTTTTCGACATGCAGTTCTCACCTACTTTTATATGACCAACTTCTTCAGATTTTCATTTAAATTAAAATTCCATTAATAACTAGCCAATTACATCCTACAGATTGCCACACCCTTTGAACTATCTGCACATCATTGTAAAGTCAAAAGCACACTGGAATTTGTATGGTTCTCTAGTGTGGCAGCCACATGACCACATTGCTCATATCTCTGGGTACAGGGTGCTGAGGGCTTTGGCTCATGCACTCTAAAATTAGGACTTGTTTTACACCAAGGTCATTTTTCCTTTGGGCTTACCCCAGTCAATGACTAAAGGTAGAAACTGAAACAGCACTATTTCTGGAAAACATGGGACTAATTTGATGAACGGTTTTTATGGTAGGACTCCATAATGGCTTAGTTAAGGTTTTCTTATAATTGTTTGCAATCTGAAACACTTCTTCTCAATCACTTTCCCTTTCTCCTTTGCCTTTGTTTATTACTTCCTCCATTTCCTCCCTCCCTCTCTCTTTCTTCTTTTTTTCTTCTTTTCTTCATCTCTCACTGTCAGATATAAATTCTTATCTCTTGGCTACCTCCTCAAATTCTCTCAACACCCCTTCTAATACATATTTTTGGATGTTTATTCTTGTCCTAACATCTGCTTCTTGGAAAGCCAATAATAAAATAGCAAAGAATGGTAAAGTAAAAAGACTGGAAAAAAATGATCTCACAAAGAGAACCAGTAGAAGCCCTTGAAGCAGTAGAAAGAAAATTAATAAAATCTTGTACCTTTAGAGAGGAGAAAAATCAGTATTTCTTTGAAGTAGTAGACATAAAGTGTTCATTATTAGTGTTAAATACCTACATTTATTACTAAATACATTATGATTTACAACAACTGGTCATGGTTGATTTTAGTGAAGCTAATTTCACTGAAAATGTGAGAGAGTGCCATGAAATATAATTGTTCGACTGAAGAGTGGGAGCTGGAGAAGTGAAAGCAGCCACTAAGGACATTTTGCAAATTCTGATGTATACAAAAGAGAGAGAAAATAGCATAGCAACATGAAAAGCAGAAGATATATGTCAAGAGAAGGTTTTTGTTTTATTTTGATCTTGTTTATAGGATAGGAAAGGTTACATCATGTTTCATGGCTTATAGGAAGATCTCATCACGGTTGAGAAATCAGAGACAAAAGACACTGGGTACCTAAAGGCATAAAGTATACCAGGTTATTGGAATTGGCAGGACACAGTTGAATTTAATGTTTCGCTCTTCTTGTTTTATCAGAAAAATAGAGTTGGAAAAGTAGTGCTGACATAGGTCTAAAGGATAAAAGTTAGATATCTCTTTTAGAATGATATTTTCACATTGAGCTACAAAATCCAAAAGAATGAGATGGAGGAGGGGATGGAGTCTTGAGGGAAGTGGGAGGCAGAGAAATTAATTCAGTGGAAATAGAAGCTGATGTATGACAGCTCTTATTAGTGATTATACATTTTTAAACATTTATGTGTTTAAGAATTTTTCTCTAGCAGTACACAGCTGCCTATATACAAAGGTGAACATAGAAAACACCTACTTACATTGAGATACTGGCTTTTGCCAGACTTCTTTAATCCAAAGGAACAAAGAACAAGGAACTTAGGTGAGTGTTAAGAATGGATGAGGTGTTGGACCTTGGACTTACAGCAAAACAGGAAATGAAGAGAAGAAAATGAGACTCACACAAGGAGGAGAGATCACAGGCCTGGGTGTCATAAGGAAGAAAAGCACAGAGAATATCTTGGAAAAACACAGAAGTACCTTACGTTACATCCTTTTCCACTTCTACTAAGGCAATTATATGAAATAGGTAATTTATTTAATAAGATGGTTTTCTGTGGTTGTGTGAGGTAAGGATTTTCTTGCTTGCAGAATGTCAAGGTAGTGTGGCCTTTATGGCTGGAGACAGGGAGCTGAGGTCACTGCAGCCTCTTGTCACTCATCTTCCTCATATAGCCACCAAGAATTAATCCTGGAGGCTTCACCTTATTGCAACTATCTTACTTCAATCATTTCCCAAATGCCATTCCTCCAAGCACTGCTCTCTTAGGTCTTCACAGTAGGCCTATTCAAATTTAGCATGGTCTTCTGAGAAGGTCCATCCATATTAAACCATAACAAGCATGAACGAAGACATGAAAAATTAGAACATCTGAATTTAATAATCAAGAATTGGAAAATAGATAAGCAATGGCTAAATATATACATAAGAACTGGAAACTCTGATGGAGTAAGGAAGAAAGCCATGAGAGATCAAGCAACTGAAATTTTGACTAATTGGATGCACCGTGTGAATGGGTGTCAAATAGCTGATGAAGATGACGTGATGAGGGCAAAAAACAAGAAAGTAAGTGAGGAGTCAACCTTCTACAGACAGGTAACAGAATGTGAGACCACAGAGGAAAGGGATCGATGATGTGTAGTGTGCCTAAAGAGAGTCATCTAGAGAGAAAACATTCTCTCAGGCTTCTACAGAGAGCAAACTGGTCAAGCAATGGCCTTGACTCATCCAGATGGCTGACACTGACAAAAGATCTACAAAATGCTGTACATGGTTTCTAGGTAAATCTTGGGGGGATTTGACTGACCTTGTTATATAAGAAAATTACATTTTGTTAAATAGATCTTGCTTTAACTTGGCCTTAACCAACCAGCAGAATAGTTTAACCATGAGGCATAAAAAATAAAGCTAGGTTAGTATGTTGAGTACTGAGCTGTGAAAGGCTCAAGTCAACAGCTTCCAACGTTGCCAGGTCTGCCAATAACCCACTACTGTGATGGAATATTGAACTATGTCTACAACTACTTTCTCTTAGTTCCATGAGAAGAAATTTTTGTCCCAATGGTGATTAGAAAAATTATCATGTCTGTGTCTTTTATTCTAAATAACTACTGCAAGGACAACAATATGCATTATATTAATTATTGTGGCTGTGCTACTAATGTGTTTTGAAACTGTCTCATTGTTATTTCTTATTAAAAGTAGTAGTAATAATAATAATAATGATAATAATGAAACTGAACATTAAAACAGGAAAACAAAAGAAAAAATTAAATGGATAACAGCGATGAAGAGGCACAAGTAGAGATGTAGGCAAATAATGAAACCTGAAAAGAACATAAATAGATAGGGAAAGGAAAGAAATGTTATTGTTAACAGCACATGTCTAAAAGACACACAGGCCGCTGACTCAATATTTTCCATACCAGTGTATATTCATGAATCTTAGGCTCTGAGCTTTGCAGTACAGCCAGCTATGTGGCTTTAAAAATGAAATTCAAGATGTGGCAGGCATATACTTATAAATTGCTATCATAAAATTATTAGAACTAAGGATTGATTTGGAATATAAAGAGCATTGCTGGGCATGGTGGCGCATGCCTATAATCCCAGCACTTGGGGGGCTGAGGCAGGAGGATCAATGCAAGTTCGAGATCAGCCTGGGCTACAAAAGTGAGCACAAGGCCAGCCTGAACTGTATAGCTAGAACCTGTCTCAAAAAGACAAAAAAAAAAAAAAAAAAAAAAAAAGCATGTGTGTGGGGTGATATAAAGAGCACATTGGCACGTTGTTAGCATAACCAGGGTATAGCTGATAGGTCAGTGGGGCAAAAATGACATACAAATAGGAGCTCTAAAGCATTTTTCTCTTTTCTTTGACTTTCTCTGCTGTGCATGGCTCTTTTAATGGGCAAGAAAACCAGAGTAAGACACTAGTGAAGGTTTCTTTAGCTACTTGAGCTATGCTTGTGGACTAAAATTTGCAGCAAGTGAGGAATGTGAGTAGAGATTCATTCGAGTGCAGATGCTTCTATATTTGTAGTTGTTTCCTTCCTTCAGCTAACCCCGCTTGCTGCCTGCTATCTGCGGAGCATTGAAGCATGTCCCAAGGATCCATGATGAGCACAACATGTTCAGTGTGGCCATAGAGCTCAGAGTAAAAATGATCAATGTCAAAAAGAGAAAACTACAGTTCAGAGCAGTAATACCATAGTTGTGTTATCAATAGTGTTTGAAAAGCACAGAAAATTGAATGATTTATTTTGCTTACATTTTGGTTAAACATAATGACAGCTACCATCGATTGAGCTTTTTCCCCTCTGCCAGGAGCTCTCTGCCCACTTTGCTCCTGTTCATGGCACCGTCTAATTTTAACATCAGTAAAAGCTATATAGTTTCATTATAGCATATGAGTAAATTGAGGTATAGATGGGTTAAATAAGTTAGCCAGAGAGAATAATGGAATGCTAACTTAATCAGACTAGAAGGACCGGCCAAATAGCTCAGCTTATTAAAGAGCCTGCAAGCAGGCTCAGGGACCTGGGGCTTGATCCCCAGGCCTGCCATGCTGGCCCCAACCTAGGGGAGCATTAAGAAGGCAATTGAGACTAGGCCTGGTTGAGCAAGCCTGTCAACCCAGCTGTAAAGAAGCAGATCAATACGAATCTGATCTAGTAGTGAGACCCTGAACACCATGGAGACCCTTCTCTAAAATAAAATAAAATAAAATAAAATAAAATAAAATAAAATAAAATAAAATAAAATAAAATAAAATAAAATAAAATAAAATAAAATAAAATAAAATAAAACATATCAGACTAGAAAGACTTAATGGGTTGTTACTTCTAGGGTTGTCATGGCCTGTATCTAGATGTCTGGCCAAAGCCTCATGTGCTCATGGAGGAGCTTCTCAGAGGTGGCTGGACCTAGGGAGTGTGAATGTGGATTAAGGGTGTGATACCTGGATTAGACTCCTAGTAGGAGAAACAAGTTGAGAATGAAAGAATTTACTAAGGAAGAAAGTCTTACCATGGGCGTGGGGTGGCACCAATCGTCAGGCTTATGCCCTGGCTGAAATTTAAAGGGACAGAAAGAAGACAGGCTAACTGCCTCCTCCCCAACCTGCCATGGATTTTCCTCCTCCGCTCTGCAGCTCTGTCTTGGATCCAGCTGACAATGGGCTGAATGAAAATTCTGAAGCTGAGAACTAAAATAATTTCCTCCTTTAATTTGAGGGTTGTGGGCAGTTTTTCTCAGGAAAGAAAAAAGTAACTAAAACAATCCTCAAATATACATTGAAACTTAGCCTTTTTTTGTGAATCCTTTATTAGATTGGAGATCTAAAAGGACACGTTCACTGCCTGCTATGTTTCTGAGAGTTTTAGAAACTACCTGAGTATCCAACTGTTATTGTTCTTTATCCAATCCTTTCCTAAATCATAGCATTAGATGTGAAACGTTATTTATCTCCTGAGGCCATGGCAGACATTGCTGATCCATCACTGTATGAGTTTCACATGAACTGAATGTATCCTTACTCTCCCACTTGGTACTGTAGATAGATATGATTAATGGATTGACATCAACAAGAAAACAATTCATTTACCATGTCTTTGCAAACATGTACACTCTCAGGTGAATAGAAATTTAGAATGAAGATATAACATGAAAGAAAAACAGGGCAGAAGAGGACCAATGACTACATCTACATGAAGGTTGAGTACATGGTATATGATTTGGAGTTTAACAGAACCTTGATAATTATATGTGGAGTACATTTTAAAGAGAGAGCTTCTCTTGTCTTCATACTATATAATCCTTTGAGTTTTGTGATACTTCAATAGGGCTTATAAATAGCTACCTTCCTGTCTATGGAGAGTATGAAGGCTTCGACATGCCTTGCTCTTGGATGAGCAAGGGAGTGAGATGCTTCCTCGGCTCCAAGGTGCCTGCTCTGAACACTGATAGATGGCTGGATGCAGGCTGAGGGTAATGATATTGGTTGGCTGGAGGGTTTTCAACAGGCCTGTAATCTGTCACCCCCTTGACACTCCTTTCCTTGGAAAGTGACAGATGAGACACTGAGTCATGGTGGTAAAGTAAACCTCCGTGTGTTCCAGAATCCCAAGTCTACTGTTCTTATGACAAGTACTTCTTTTATGTACAATTTATTTCTCTCTGGAAAGCTCTGTCTAGACACGGCCTTCGTTTCCAGGGAATTCCTTCTGTTTAATGCACTCCTCCATTTGGGAAATGCAGGGCTGAGCAGGTAAGCAGGTCTTTCTGGAAGTCTGAGTTAGACAGTGTTCAGAATTGGAAATATTCCTTGTTATACACTCCTTTTGCATGTGCTAATTATCAGGATCTTCACAAGCCCAACTCTGTCAGTCTGTGTTAGTTTCATTCCACAAGCAATAAGTGAACAGGATGTTTTTATATTTTTCTTGCAACTAATATCATTAGGTTGTATTGCATCAAACATTACGTAGATTCTTAGTATATTTCGCATTTTAAGATGTGAAATGGCACCTTCTTCCACTTCTCTGTTCTTGTCTTCCTTGCCTGACTTTTTTCCTGTGCTTTTTTATTGTAACACGTATTCCTGTTACAACACCAGCTTTATTCACTTCCAACTCATTACTATGAAAGAATAACTTCTTGTGCTCTAATAATCATCCCTGCCTATGGACACTTGTCCAAGTTTAAACAATGACTGATGCCAGAATGATCCTTCAACTCTGAAAACTTGGGTAAGTAGAAATACTGAATTTGGGAACCAGATCCTGTTCGAGTGATATCCTGTTTGAGTCCTTGTCCTCTTGCAGTTACCAGGTGTGTAGTGTGTGTGTGTGTGTGTGTGTGTGTGTGTGTGTGTGTGTGTGTGTAGGGAACTTGGCCTTTCTGAAAATCTACAAGAAGCAAGCATGGTTTAGTTCTACCTATGATGCTTAGTTTCCCCAAATATAACATAAAGTAAAAATATTTTCAAAAATTCAAAGTCTCTAAAGTACTATAGTGGTTGATACAATGTGTCAACTTGGCTGAATGACTCAGCGGCCTGGTTCGCTGTTGGTGGGAGCCCCGCTCTGGGGTATAATTGGTTCCTCCCTGGAGCATGAGCAGTGCCTGCCTAGGATATGATGGGCTTTCTCCCTAGAGTGAGATCAAGGGCCCATCCTAAGGTATGATTGGTCCCACCGTAGGGCACAATGGGCCCACATCAGAATGACTGAGCACAAAGAAACTTTTTAAAGGGCTGAAGGAGTCCACACTTCATTTCATCGGACAAGCTTCAGTCTTGACATTCAGCCTGGACTTCATCATCTGGCTTGCAGCGCAGACTCTTCAGCCTCCAGCTTGGACCTTTCACCATCCGTTGCAGACTCTTCAGCATCCATTACAGACATTTCAGTCTTCCATCACAGACCCATCAGCTGACCGATAGAGACTTACACGGAGTGCTGCAGTGAAGTCCAGACCTCGGGATTGAATCCTTCCGTCTGGAGCATGCAGACTCCCTCTGTTCACTTTCTCATCTGACTCTGTGGCTGACTATTGTAAGCCAACCTTATAATTCCTTATAGATTGTATATTTTGTGTTAATATCTATTATATTATATCTATTCTGTTCCTCTAAGTAAAACCCTGACCAATACAGAATATGGTACCAGGAGTGGCCCTAGAGAAACAGAATATAATGTCAGAATTTTTAAATAGCTTTAAGAATTCCTGGAGTTGGCTCCAAGATTGGAAGATACCTAAAGACACCATGGTCTCTTCTAGTATTAAGGAGTGTACTAGAAGTCCCTGGTGTGAGCTGCTTGAAACAATAAGCCGCATTGATCCATATGATTATCCTGATTAACCAGTTGTGAAATGTCAGGAATTTAATGATTCTGTGAATACAGCTTTTGAAAATCTTTGGTCCAATAGCGAATATAATGATGCTGGTTGGTTGGTCATAGCCGCAATAGACAAATTTTTTTTAATAAAAATCAGGAGCTCGCAAATTCAATTGCCCACCTTGAGACCCACATAAAAAATTTAAAAGTTTCTAAGTGTGCCCTGATGTACAATCTCCTCTCTTTTAGCCATAAGGCTGAGGTTGCCGAGTCCCAAACACAGTGCCTCATAATTCGATAGGCTGAACTGCAACCTAAATTAAATGCTCAGCCTCAAAGGGTATCTGAAGCAATGGTGAGGGCACTGATTGGGAAAGAATGGGATCCCATAAATTGGAATGGGGATGTGTGGGTGGATCCTGAGGAGATTGATGATGCTGAGTTTGTAGATGCTAATGAAATTATTTTTGCCTGAGGAGAATTCCCTGCCCACTATGGAAGAGGAATCCACAGTGGGATTCCTGTGTAGTATTGTGGCATCTTCCATAGTATTGGTGTCTCCTAATACATCTGGAGACACCAATCCTGTGTGGAACAAACAGGATAATGCTGTGACTCCTCAGGACCCGCCATCAGCACTCATTTTTGCCTCTAGGCCCATAACCAGACTCCAATTGCAGATGTTACCTAAGGACCAGATACATAATGTGTTCCATGAAGAGAGCCATTATTGTGCTAAAGACCTTCTTGAGCTTTCTAACTCTTATAAGCAAAGGCCTAATGAGCAGGCATGGGAATGGATTTTACAAGTGTGGGATAATGGTGGCAAAAACATACACCTGGATCAGGCTGAGTTTGTTGGTATGGGCCCATTAAGTAGGGATTCTGAATTCAATGTTGCAGCTTGTAGAGTAGAGGCATTAACAGTCTATTTGACTGGTTGACTGAAGTATGGCTCAAAAGATGGCCCACTGTGAATGAATTAGAGATGTCTGATCTTCCATGGTTTACTATCAATGAAGGGATTCAGAGGCTTAGGGAAATGGGGATGTTGGAAAGGATTTGTTGTTTTAAGCCCTAATCCTTCACACTGGGATAATCCTGAAGTCATACTCTTTACTAATACCTTGAGAAACAGGTTTGTGAGAGGAGCACCAGCATCCCTGAAGAGCCCTGTCATTGCCCTTCTTTGCATGTCAGATCTTACAGTGGGGACTGCAGTTACTCAATTAGGAAATTTAAGGGCAATGGGCTTGATTGGAACCTGGAATGCCAGGTGTCAAGTGGCAGCACTTAATCGCCATGGACAGCAGAAGCAAAACAGTGGCCAGAATAAGCTGACACACATAGACCTATGGAGTTGGCTGATTAGTCACGGTGTTCCCAAAAGTGAAATAGATGGGAAGCCTACAAAATTTTTGCTAGATTTATATAAACAAACAAAAAAATGATAGGGCAAAAGAACAGAGACCTACTTCAAATCATGGTAATAGGCAATTGTGGCCTCTCAACCAGTTCCCAGATTTGAGCCAGTTTATAGACCCAGAACCCCTTGAATGATGGGGAGGCCAGGTCCCCTTGAGGAAGGATCCTAATGCCCCCAGAATTTGTGCAGTCAGTCTTCCTCCCATTCTTCCCCAGAGGGACCTAAAGCCTTTTGACCAAGTGACTGTACATTGGGGAAAAGGGAATGATCAGATATTTTGGGGACTACTGGACACTGGTCCTGAACTAACATTGATTCCAGGGGATCCTGGAATCAAAACAGCATAATGGCCCTCCAGTAAGAGTAGGGGACTACAGAGGGAAGGTATTTAATGGAACTTTAGCAAAGGTCAGACTCACGGTAGGTCGAATAGGTCTTCCAATCCATCCTGTAGTTATATCCCCTGTTCCAGAATGTATAATCAGGATAGACATACTTAGTACTTGGAAGAATCCTCACATTGCTTCCCTAACCTGTCATGTTAGGGCTATTATGGTTGGAAAGGCCAAGTGGAAGCCACTAGAGTTGTCCTTGCCTGGTAAAATAGTGAACCAAAAGCAGTATCGCATTCCTGGAGGAATTTCCGAGATTAGTGCCACCGTCACGAACCTAAAGGATGCAGGGGTGGTGCTTCCCACCACATCTTCATTTAATTCTCCCATTTGGCCTGTGCAGAACACAGATGGGTCTTGGAGAATGACGGTAGATTATCATAAATTGAATCATGTGATGACTACAATTGCAGCTGCAGTACCTGATGTGGTCTCTTTGCTTGAGCAGATTAACACATCTCCAGGTACTTGGTGTGCAGCTGTTGATGTGGCAAATGCCTTCTTCTTCATACCTATCCAGAAGGACCATTGGAAGCAATTTGCACTAAGTTGGCAAGGCCAGCAATATACTTTCACTGTCTTGCCACAAGGGTATATTAACTCTCTGGCCCTGTGTCACAACTTAGTTCATAGGGATCTTGATCGTTTCTCTCTTCCTCAAAATATCACCACTGGTCCATTTCACTGATGATGTTATGCTTACTGGGTCTACTGAGCAGGAAGGAGGTGACAACCACCTTGGATTTGTAAGTACAGCATTTGAGGGCCAGAAGATGGGAGATAAATCCCTCAAACATTCAAGGTCCTTTTACCTCAGTGAAGTTTCTAGGAGTACAGTGGTGTGGAGTATGTAGAGATATTCCTTCTAAGGTGAAGGACAAATTGTTGCATTTGGCTTCCCCTATGACCAAAAGGAGGCACAGTGCCCAGTAGGCCTATTTGGATTTTGGAGACAACATATTCCTCATTTGGGTGTCTCACTCCGACCCATTTACCGAGTGACTCAGAAAGCTGCTAATTTTGAATGGGGCCTGGAACAGGAAAAAGCCCTGCAACAGATCCAGGATGCTGTTTAGGCCGCTCTGCCTCTGGGATCATATGATCCCGCAGATCCCATGGTACTTGAAGTATCAGTAATAGATAAGGATGCTGTTTGGAGTCTCTGGCAAGCTCTCATAGGTGAATTGCAGCAGAAGCCTTTAGGATTTTGGAGCAAGGCTCTGCCATCATCTACAGACAACTACTCTCCTTTTGAGAAACAGCTGTTGGCCTGTTACTGGACATTGGTGGAAACTGAACGCTTGACTATGGGGCACCAGGTCACCATGAGACCTGAGTTGCCTATCATGGCCTGGGTATTATCTGATACATCAAGTCATAAGGTTGGACGTGCCCAGCAACAGTCTGTCATTAAATGGAAGTGGTACATTCATGATAGAGCCAGAGCAGGTCCAGAGAGTACAAGTAAATTATGTGAGGAAGTCACCCAGAAACCTATGGCTTCTACGCCTGCTGGATTGCCTTCTGTTTCCCAGCATGCACCTATGGCTTTGTGGGTTGTGCCATATAATCAGCTATTGGAAGAAGAAAAGACTAGGGACTGGTTTACAGATGGCTCTGCGTACTACGCAGGTACCACTCACAAGTGGACAACTTCAGCTTTATAGTGCATTTCTGGGACATCATTAAAGGACAGTGGTGAAGGGAGATCATCACAGCGGAAAGAACTTCGGACAGTGCACTTGGTAGTGCATTTTGCCTGGAAAAAGAAATGGCCAGATGTGTGACTATATACTGACTCATGGGCTTTAGCCCATGGTTTGGCCAGATGGTCAGAAACCTGGAAGGAACATGATTGGAAAATTGGTGACAAGGATGTTTGAGGAAGAGGTATGTGGATAGACATCTCCATGTGCGCAAAGGATGTAAAAATATTTGTTTCCCATGTTAACGCTCACCAAAACGTGACATCAGCAGAAGAGAACTTTAACAACCAAGTGGAAAAGATGACCAGTTCTGTGGATAGTGGCCAACCTCCTTCTTCAGCCACCCCTGTCATTGCCTAGTGGGCCCATGAACAGAGTAGCCATGGTGGCAGCGATGGAAGCTATGCATGGGCTCAGCAACATGAAATCCCCCTCACCAAGGCTGATCCTGCTACAGCCACTCCTGAATGTCCAATATGCCAGCAGAAGAAACCAACACTGAGTCTCCGATATGGCAACATTCCTCAGGGTGATCAGCCTGCAACCTGGTGGCAGGTTGATTATATTAAACTACTTCCATCATGGAAGGGACTGCGCTTTGTCCTCACTGGTATAGACACATATTCTGGATATAGATTTGCCTTTGCTGCACGTAATGCTTCTGCCAAAACTACCACTCATGGACTTACAGAATGCCTTATCCATCACCATGGAATTCCACACAGCATTGCTTCTGACCAGGGAACACATTTTATAGCCAAGGAAGTGAAGCAGTGGGACTCATGAAATTCATTGGTCTTATCATGTTCCTTACCATCCAGAAACGACTGGATTGATAGAAAGGTGGAATGGTCTTTTGAAGAAACAGTTACAATTCAGCTAGGTGGTAATAGTTTGCAGGGCTGGGGCAAAGTACTTCAAAAAGCTGTATATACTTTGAATCAGCGCCCTCTATATGGTACTGTGTCTCCCATAATGAGTATTCATGGGTCCAGGAACCAAGGGTGGGAGTAGGAATGGCACCACTCACCATTACACCTAGTGATACATTAGCAAAATTCTTGCTTCCTGAACCCATAACCTTATGTTGTGCTGGACTAGAAATCCTAGCCCCAGAAAGGGGAAGGCTTGTACTGGGAAGCACAGCAATGATGCCATTGAACTGGAAGCTAAGATTTCCCCCTGGTTACTTTGGACTCCTTATGCCTTTGAGGAAACAAGCTAAAAAAGGAATCGCAGTATTGTCAGGGATGATTGACCTAGAACATCCAGTGCAAATTGGGCTGCTACTGCACAGTGGAAGAAAGAAAGAATACACATGGCATGCAGGAGATCCCTTGGGGTGCCTACTAGTATTGCCATGCACTATTATTAAAGGCAATGGGAAACTGAAACAATCTAATACAGGCACCATGATAAATGGTCCAGAGCCTTCAGGAATGAAGGTATAGGTCACTCCGCCAGGGAAAGAACCAAGATCTGCTGAGGTACTTGCTGAGGGCCAGCGGGGTACAGAATGGGTAGTAGAAGAAGGTAGTTCTAACTACTGGCTACAACCTCATGATCAGCTACAAAAAAAGGGGATTATAACTACTTCACCCTCATATATGGTTTTGTTATAATATGGATAGATTTAGTACAAGATTCTATGATTATTTTACAGAGTAATGTGATTAAGCTTTTCTTCTGGATGTTTAACAACTAAGGTTTGCAGACCAAATATTGGAGAGATAGATGGGCTAAAAGGATAGCCAATATTTTGGCCCTAGCCCCTCAAGGTCAGTAAAGACTCAAGACATAAAATAATCTCTGCTGTGACAAGAAGATCATGGAGCCACATGAGAAAGTGATTGACGACATACAGTGTGCCTGAGGAGAGTCACCTAAAGAGAAATAATCTCTCAGGCTCTCAGAGAGAGCAAATTGGTGAAGCAATGGCCGTGACTCATCAAGACAGTTGACACTGACAGAAGAGCTACAATGTACTATACATGGTTCCAAGATATATCCTGAGATTGGGCTGACCTTGTCAGATAACAAAATTATACTTATATCTATACAGGTCTGGCCTTAACTTGGTCTTAACCATCCAGCAGAAAAGTGTACATGAAGTATAAAAGTAATGTACAACTGACAATTACCGGCTGTAAAAGGCCCAAGTGAACTACACATAAGCAAAGAAAACTCATCCTCTATTTTGGTAAAAGTATTAGCGCATTTCTGTTTGTATGCGGGATAGCAATAACAATGTTAGGTGTAATTATATGCATACCTCTGTATTTGGAGACTAGTTTAAATATGCCCAAGTTGACAAGGGGTGGATTGTAGTGGTTGTTACATTGTGTCAACTTGGCTGGATGACTCAGGCAGGCTTCCTGTTGGTGGGAGTCCTGCCCTAGGGTACAATTGGTTCCTCCCTGGAGCATGACCAGGGCCTGCCTAGGGTATGATTGGCTCCTCCCTAGAAGGGGATCATGGGCCCATCCTAGGGTATGATTGGTTCCACCCTAGGGCACAATGGGCCCACATAAGAACGACTGAGCACAAAGAAATTTTTTAAAGGGTTGAAGAAGGAGTCAACACTTCACTCTGTCAGAGAAGCTTCAGTCTTCGCATTCAGCCTGGACTTCATCATCCGGCTTGCAGCACAGACTCTTCAGCCTCCAGCTTGCATCTTTCTCCATCCATTGCAGACTCTTCAGCGTCCATTACAGACATTTCAGTCTTCCATCACAGACCCATCAGCGGACAGATAGAGACTTACACAAAGTGCTGCAGTGAAGTCCAGACTTTGGGATTGAATCCTTCAGTCCGGAGCATGCAGACACCCTCTGAACGCTTTCTCATCTGTAGATTGTATATTTTGTGTTAATATCCATTACTTATATCTATTCTGTCCTTCTAAGTAAAACTCTGACCAATACAAGTACTATATAAACAATAATTAGTTACACTGTGCTGTGATCAAAACCTCAATGGTACAAAGCAGTCTGCACATTGGTGGATCTTTCCATGTTCACTGCTTCTGGGGGAAGATGCTGAGCAGGCTCGCAGAGGTGTTTCCAGTGCATTTTTCTGAATTTAGTCTCCCCAAATCCCTTCAACTTTTCATATCTTTCCTTCTTTCCCACCTTCCTCACAACCAAACATTAATTAATTCAAACAAGATGAATAACGAAAACTTTGGCTTAGCAAAATACGGTGATTACACATGTTATAAATATATGAACTTACTTTTTAAATTTTTTTCTCTTTTTTTTTTTTTTTTTTGTAAAGATTCTCACCAGGCAGCTTGGACTTGTGATGAACTTCCTGTCTCAGCCTCCCCAGTACTGAGATTATAGGTGTGATCCTCCACACCTGTTCTCTGTGGCTGGCTCAGTGCACCCAGGGGCAGAATGTGGTGCCAAGGATCAAACTCCTCCATCTGTGCTTGCCTAAGCAGGTGGTTAGTCTGCTGATCTATCTTCCAGATCTGAGCTTACATTTTTAACTGTGTTGAAGGATGAAGTTTTCTTTCTTTCTTTCTTTCTTTCTTTCTTTCTTTCTTTCTTTCTTTCTTTCTTTCTTTCTTTCTTTCTTTCTTTCTTTCTCTCTCTCTCTCCCTTCCTCCCTCCCTCCCTCCCTCCCCCTCCCTCTCTCTCTCCCTCTCCCTTCCTTCCTTCCCTTCCTTCCTTCCTTCCTTCCTTCCTTCCTTCCTTCCTTCCTTCCTTCCTTCCTTCCTTTTTAGATTTTAGGCAAGAGTCTACAAGGTACTCTGGGTCTCACAACTAGATTGGACTCATAGTGATCCGACTGTTTACAGCCTCCCAAGAGATGGGATGACAGATGTCTGCCTCCACATCTAGTCTCAATTGTCTTCTCAGCATGCCCTGGGGACAAAGCCAGCTAGGCAGACCAGGTGATTGAATCTCCAGTCTCTGCACCTGCTTCAGGTGCTTTAATCTGCTTAGTTATTTGGCCAGTCCCGAGGGGCTGAAGTTTTTAAAATTTCATTCAGTTAGGTTGAAATTATTTCATTGACTAGGGATTCTTAATCAAAACTTGATTTCAAAGTAATTGAATGGAATCTTATTGAATTTACTTGGAATTACAGCTGTCCATTGTAATTGAAATAATGGGTGAACTGATTCATGCATGGGCTGGGAGTCTCTCCAGCCTGTGACTGTAGAATCCATTGATGTTTCTCGGGTGCCAATAGGAGAAAAATATAAGGTTTGTTCTTAAACCACATAGATAAACCCTCGCTTGGATGCTCTTTCACTTAGCACTTGTTAATGATGCATCCTTGAGCAATTTAGGATCTGAGACAGGACTGTTATCTGTCTCATAGTGGAATAAGGCACTCATAAGAACCCATGGAAAATGCAGATGAATTACATACTGCGATCGAAGGTCAACATTTAGGACCAGGTTGGGAAGATCCTCCCCTATTAAAATTTCTAGAATCCTTTTTTGGTATCAATGTCTGTCATTTCTGATGTAGTGATTGCCACATAAAATTTCTAGATTCATTTTATGTGACAATACCATATTTTCCTTTAGTTATGTCAAACTTACAAGGTCATTTTTATATCCAGTTAATAAGCATGAGGATCTTACTCTACTCTGTTTTGTTAAGCTAATATGATAAAAGGATGGAAAATAATTTTCTCTGGCAGATTTTGTTTGATCAGGGCTTTCCAAAGTGCAATTAAAAACAAATGATACATGAATTGATTTTGGGTTCTTAGTGAGAAATTCTGTTTTATGACCATAGCATTTGCTTTGTTTACTAGAAAACAAAATAAGCCCTTTAAACTCATGATTGATTTTTACAGGTACGTTTTAGAGATTTATTGATTAAATGAAAAGATGGAAGATTTGGGCAAATAATTTCTTTGAAGCCCTGTAAACCACAGTATGGAATGATAAAAACAGAAGGACCAGTGAGGCTGAGGATCTTCTGAAAATGCTATTCCTCGAGGATTCATTGCCAAACATAAGGAAGTCTGATTCAGAGAGAAGATAACTACAAGAATTTAAGGAAAGTTTGTTTAAATATTAAAGGCTACCCTGTGCAAGATAACACAAGCTTGTCCTACATTGATCTGGAGAGGAGAACTGGGATTCAATGTCCAAAGTTTTCACAAAGAAGCTTTTTGGTCAATACAAATATGATTTGTCTAATGATTAGAATTATCCATCCTCAGAACATGATCAGCATTCATAGACCATTGCTCTTCTTCCTTCTAAATCTGGAGGTTTTCTAGAAAAGACCAGTACTTTTATGGCTGTTTGACATGTCCAAGTCACTACTACAAGACTATTTTCCCTTTGTATGTCCTTTATATGAGTACTCATTAATATTCTATATAGAACACAATTCCTTTTTAATTATGTAGCTTCTGTTAGTATTGGGCCTATGTTGTAAATAAACAAATGATTTTATTTCATGGCAGATATTTCACATGTTGGAATAGTTTAGTCTTTATCCCAAATACTTATTTATAGTCCACATCATTTTGAAATCCTTCCACTTTCAGTTGTTCAGCTAGCTCATGGAAAAAAAAAATAAAAGAAAGAAAGAAAGCTCTGAAGATGTGCCCTTTGTTTTCCCAGATGACCTTGAACAGAACGTTTGCTTTTCAGGTTTGGGTACCCTTTTTTTTTTTTTTTTTTTTTTTTCCAAAAATTAATCATTTGGAATGGATGATCTCAAGAGTCTAAATTGGATCTAAAGATCCAATTCTCTGTGGTTCCATTAATCAACTTTCTCCACAGTGGAGCAGGCAAACTCTTAATTATCCAGTGAAACTTTGATGTATTCTGTGTAAATAGTTGTAATTCTTTCTTTGTGTTTTATTCACTTAGTCTCCCTCTTAAATAATCAGCTTGCCTAATTTAGAACTGGGTCCTTAGCTTGCTTAGTGTTTACATGGAGACCTATGAGTGAAGAGAAAGTGGGTGCTTTATTCACAAGTGTGTAATTTATTCAGGGCTGGATTTGAAAATGAACAGGAATATGTCTTCAGTATTATAAATTTCTTAGAGAGAACTGCAA
The DNA here is from genome assembly GCA_004027025.1 of Myocastor coypus. Lineage (NCBI taxonomy): Eukaryota > Metazoa > Chordata > Mammalia > Rodentia > Myocastoridae > Myocastor > Myocastor coypus. The sequence goes on along the minus strand of PVJA010015757.1, from coordinate 17,876 downwards.
CTTTTCCTGCCTAGTGAAAAATAATGACATTCTTACATCCTAAAAAATTGATACCAACATGTTTGTCCTAGAAACTCAAATATAGATCACAGAAGGAAAAGTTTTGGAGAAGAACAGTTTATATATCTATATGTAGATACATAGGTCAATAGATATACAGATATATATGCATATATTACGATGGATATCTTTTTAATTTTTAATTTAATTTATTTTATTTTTTGAATTAATTTTAGTGAAAAGGAAATAGCAATGAGACAGTTTTACAACAGTTTAGCACGACAGTTACAATAATTAATACATTGCATATTGTTGTCTTCATAGTAGTTATTCAGAGTACAAAATGCAGACATGAAATCTTGTCTAAATACTATTAGCAAAAATCTTTCTTCTCACTGAACTAAGAGAAAGTAGTTGTATGTCTACGCTTTTCGTGCATAAAAATTATATGTATATATATATATATATAATATATATATATATATATATATTCTTTTTTTAACTACAAAAGCATCATTTATATTCCCCTTTTTTGCTTTGCTTTGTCAGAGATGAGTATTCCATTGCCATTCAAATATTGGATGTGTGTGAATTCAGAAAAATAACCCAATATAGTCCAACAGTGGGTTATCAGCAGAACTGGCAATGCCAACAGTTATTAATTTGAGCCTTTTACGGCTCAGTATATTAATATGGATTTACTTTTTATACCTCATGGTTATACTTTTCTGCTGAGTGATTAAGACCAAGGTAAAGCTAGAAAAAAAAAAAAAGAAAGAAATAAGGACAGGAAAATATTTATGGGAAATATAATTAATCCCAGAATAGCTGGGATAATTTTACTGCTGATGGGTACTGGTCTATTGAAAGAAATAGTTAATGCTTCATTTTCATGTTTATATCTGATAACCTGAACAACTAATGAGAAGACAAAAATGTACAATACAAAAACCATCAATAAATTCCTTATACTATATATATATATATATATATATGCATATATATTATATAATAAGATATTCATATAGTATAAAATTCAATACTTAAATATTTAATCAGTTGTTATTTTTGTATTTGAAGAAGTCTAGGGCTCTCTCTACACATGGATTTATGCTTTTTTCTCCCCAAAGTAAGTACCACCTTTATTACTAATCATTCCCATCCTTTCTCCTTCTTTCACAACTACATTAATTCTAAGTAACTTCTAGTGATTTACTTGTATAAATTTGCCTATTTGAAATATTTTGTGGAAGCAGAATCACACAATGTGTGGTATTTTGTTGCTAGCATTTATTGTAAAGCATGTTTTTAAGGTTCATCTATGTTGTCATACTTGCTGTGACCTCAGTCTTTTCATGGCTGAATAGTACAGTATTTACGAATTCATCAACTCAGCATTTTTATTTATGTTTACTTTTTAAGATTTTTCTTTTATTTATTTTTATAGGGTCTCTCTATGGAGCTCTGACTTGGTTTTCCTCATGTTTTAGCCCCACCAGAGCTAGGATTATAGGTGCATGCTACCATGCCCTATTTCAACTCAGCATTTTAAGTGATGCACCAATTGACAGAAATGTGGATTGTTTTCCATGTAGGCCTATTATGAATAAATAATGCTGATGGTAGCACATTTTTACTCATTCAGGTGTAAGACATGTTCTACGTTCTCTTCATATATACCTACAAATGAAGTTACGAGGTCAAATAGAAGCTTTATATCTCACTTTTTGGGGAATGGTCAGAAATTTTTCTTAGATAACTATACCATTTTACATTTTCATTAGTAATTTATGAGAACTTTAATTACTCTGCAGTCTGCCAAAATCTTTTTTTAATTACAACCATTCTGGGATCTGAGACAGTATCTCATTTTGATTTGTGTTTCCTCAATGACTAACGACCTCAAGCATCTTTCCATGTATTAGTAAATCTTTAGATAAAATGCTGATTGAAGATTTTGCTGCTGCTTTTTTTTGGTTACCCTTGCATAATTATAGGACTTCTTCTATTCTGACTATATCAGCCTCTTATCACATACATGATTTTGATGTATACTCATTTTTTTCAAATTTTGTGGATTACTTTTCACTTTCTTAATAACATTTGAATCATTTTTTAACTTTTGAAGTCTAGTTCATATTTTTCTGTCTTTGTTATGCCATGGTGACATTTTTGAGAATTCACTGACAAATCAAATGTCATAAGGACTTGCACTTTAGCGTATAATGTTATAATTTTAGGTCTTATATTTTGTTCTTTGAGCTATATGGAGTTAATTATTGTGTACTGTGAGAAATAGTTTAATAATATTTTTTCTTTTCCATGTGAATAATCAGGGATTCCACAACCTTTTATTGAATATACTAGTAATTTCCAAGCAAATAGTCTTAATATTATTGTTGAACATCAGTTCATTATGGATAATTTGGATTTGCTTTGGAATTATCCATTGATCTATGTGTCTGCATCTCTGGTAGAAACACACTTCTTTCTTTACAGTAACATTATATAATTTTTGAAATCTAAAAGTATGAGTTATTCTTTTATTTCTCTTCGGATTGTTTTGGATAATCTGAGAGTTTCAGTTTCCAAGAGAACTTAAAGGTTAGTTTGTAATTTCTACATGGTAGGCAGCTGTAGTAATGATAGCTTTTTTAATGTGTAGATGAAACTGGGAATTATCTTTTTTCAAATTTTATTTTATTTTGAATAGCAAAAACAAAAAGAAACAAAGGTGGAAGCAGGGCAACATACAACAATACGTATGTCATGGATTTTCAAAACAAGAATAGCTGATTAACAATGGTTGGCGTATTATCAATTTTTATCATCAAAGCTGTTGTTCACATGAACAGATATACTTATGTAAGATTGGACATGTGATTATATATTACTGCTTGCTTTGAAAAAGTCTTAAATTTTTGTTCTAGTCTCTTTTTTATTTCTTTAACCTTTCTTTAAAAAATGTTTTAAAGAGAGTATATGAATAATTGATGTGACATTAGAAATGATATATATTTAGAAGACCAAGATGGCAGGTATTCAAGCATGGTTTTTGCATTATGCATTGTTGTCCTCAATCTTAACAATATTATTTTGACCCATGCACAAGAACGTTATTCTATTTACTTAGATGTTATTCCATTTACGATTTCATAATTATTTTATAGTAAATAACACCGCTCCCCAGCCAGTGTATTTTGATCTGTTAGTTGCCCTGGTAGTAGTAGTTCCTGTTCCATTTCTGCTTGCTCCTGTCTCTTGGAAATGGCTGGTCACTGTGGCACATGCTGTATAAGCCAATATCCAACTGATAAACCATTCTGCCTCTGTACGTCCTGCTTATCTCATACAGGCCCTAGAACACTAGAGATCGGGGCCTGATATCCTGGGAATGAGCCAGATCAGTGCCCGTTGATGGAAATAAATCTTCCTCCAAATCCTGGTCTTTCTGCTTATCATTGCAGTTTTATATTTTTCAGCATATAAGTTTTCTGCTTCATTTGTTACCTTTCTTCCTCAGAACATAATTCTTTCTGTTGCTGGTTTAAGTAGCAGCATCGCAGTTGCTTCTCTTGCTGCTGGGACAAAATATCTGACTCTCAACATTAAAAGACGAAAGGCTTGTTTAGCTCACAGTTGGTAAAAGTTTTAGTTCGCAACTGGTTGGTTCCAGTGCAGGGTGGATTTGCAGAGAAGGAGAGCTCACGAAGGGCAGAAGACAGATAAATCAACAACTACCTTAAGGAGGGCATCTTTCTGCATCTTTTATACTCTGCCTAGGTTTCTAGGCTTAGGGTGGTGCCAATCCGATCAGTGAACTGATCACACACACTTAATCCCAGCATTTTACCACCATCATTCATGTGCTCTGGATTCAGCCGCCTCCATAACAGGTCCTGCTAAAACTGCATGAGGCTCTGGGGCCATAACTAGACCCAAAGCATAACGAGTAGAATTCCTTTCTTGTTATACTTCTAGGGTTATGCATTCATAGCATACAGACAAATATGTGACTTGGATTTATTGCTACAGTGCACTGTAATCTTGATATTTCACTTTATTTCATTTTTCTGGTTAGAACCTCAGGACAATATAGCAGCAAATAAGTATCAAGAATGTACATAATTGTCCTTATTCCTCATCTTAGAAGGAAAATTTTCCTATCTGAACACTGAGCTTTGCTTTACTTAGGGATTTCCATAGGTATTGTTTCTCAGGCTGAGAAAGAATAAAAACATATTTTAATATTATGTCTATTGGCCTAACATATTATACTGACAGATTTTGTAGTGTTAAACTAATCCTGCATCCCCAGAAAATGTTGCAATTGAGCACAATATCAATTCCTTTTTATATGCTTCTGGGAGTTTCTCACTATCTTCTTGAGGATTATGATAATGTATGGGTTTATATTCATAAGAAATATTGGTGTGTAATTTATTTGCTGTATCTTATCCTGACTCAAATATCAACATAATCTTGATGCTAGAAACAATTGGGAAGTATCCTGTCTTCTTCCTTTCTTTAGAAGAGTTTTGAGAAATTCATACAAATTCTTTAAAATAATTTTTTTCAGAATTCACCAGAGCAGCTATCTAGACCAAAGCTTTAATTTGTTATATTTTTAATTATTTAATTAATCTCTATATTTTTATGAATCTATTTAGGTTTTCTATATATTATTTTTTAATATTTAGGACAGGGCCTATAGGGTCTCCTGGATCTCACTACACAGATCAGACTCATAGTGATTCTCCTGTTTTCAGCCTCCCAAGCACTGGGATTATGGTGTCTAGGTGTCCTATATATTCTTGAGATACTCTCAGCAGTTTGGATCCATTAAATCCAACTGAATTTGTTGCTATTCAATTATCATATAGTATTTTCTTATGATACATTTATATCTTTATAAGACAGTAGTTTTCTCTTTTAATTATGATTTCATTAACCAGGCTTCCTCTTTTTCATATAACCACTCCCCCTGTTTCTCTCCCCTCCTTTCTCTCCCTCCCTTCCTCCCCTTTTCCCAAAGTCTTAATCTCTTTGACAACAAACTTGTAGCTTCATTAATTTTATTTGCTGATTTCTTTTCCATTTTGTTTCCATTCTGACCTTTCTTTCTTTCTTTCTTTCTTTCTTTCTTTCTTTCTTTCTTTCTTTCTTTCTTTCTTTCTTTCTTCTCTCTCTCTCTCTCTCTCTCTCTCTCTCTCTCTCTCTCTCTCTTTTTCTTTCACCTTCTGTCTTAGTTACTCTTTTTGTTGCTAGGACAAATGTCCAACATTCAAAATGAGAGAAGGAAAGATTTGTTTAGCTCACAGTTACTGGAGGTCTTAGTCCATATTCAGAAAGGTCCAAGACAGAGAGGCACAGGTCAGAGAAAAACCCTTCTGTCTTAGTTACTTTTTGCTCATTGCTGGGACAAATACCCAACACTCAAAATGAAGGAAGGAAAGGTTTATTAGCTCACAGTTTGTAGAGGTTTCAGTCTATATTAGGCTGGCCCAAGGCTGAGTGGAACAGAGGAGAGAGCAGCCAGTTCATGGCGGCGGAACAGCAACAAAATGGTGCAGTGGCAGCCAATCAATCAGGGCAGCAGAGCAACAGCAACATTTTTAGTCTGTCTCTCTGCCTCTCTTTATATTACATTCAGGCTCTCCAGCTTAGCCTCTGCCTTGGCTATACCCATAATCCCAGAAGTACTTCAACCCATAATCCCATCAGTACTGAAACACATAATCCCAGGGATCATGGATCAAGTCTCAATCTATAGAAGTCCCTGCCCAGTGACTACATGAGGCTTTGGGAGGACAACTAGACATAAACCATAACACCTTCATAGTGGTAGACAATGAGCAAGAGAGCAGCAAGAGGTAGCAGTAGCTCAAGCAGCTAACTTCTCCTTTCTTACATTAAAATGCAAATCATTTGCCCCAGGGGGGGTGCATCACCCATTACCACAATAATCAATTACAAATTTGAGAAGTTGCCCCATAACTACATGAGGCTTTGGGGAAGACATCTATACACAAACCTTAACATTCTGCCCCTTGACCGCCAAAGACTTAAATACATCCCTTTATGCAAAAGACATTTAGTCCATCTTTAAGCGTTGCCAAAGTCCCAACAGTTCAGCATTGCTGAAAAGTTCAAGTCCCAACTATCTGTGAGCCTCTATACAAATGAAGTTAAACACATCCAACATTCAAAGGTACGAGGTACACATTACCATTGCAAAAGTTACACACATCAGGATACCAAGCATTGGGACCACACAAGTCCAAAATACATAAGGGCCAACATTAGGTCTTTGTGGAACATCTGAGGCAATCTGTGGCAAATCATAAGCTCCATGTGGCTCCTCTCCCTACAGCACTCTTGGTAGTTGTAGCTCTTATAGCTTCTCTCTCAGGATAGATCTGCTCCCTCTTTGCACTTTCTCTTAGACAACCCATGTTCCTGACTTTTCCAAACTTCTGCGGTTTCCACAGAATAGGATTCTCTTTACACACTGCCCTCTCAGGGGCACATTGCCTGACCTCCCAGGACTTCTGAAATGGAGGTGGAAACCTTAACCTCTGAATTCCTACATCCTCAATGTGCCTAAAACTATTGCCATGTGAATGATGCCAAAGTTCTGCTGCCAGCTGGAGCAGTAGCCAGGTTTTCCTTTCTCTTGGCTGTAGGGGTTGAGTGTATGGATCGCTGAGCACTCTGACCCTGATTCCAAGAAATAAATTCTGCATGCCAGCACCATTCTGTAACCTGATGCTGCCACTTTTGCCATTCTAGAAGGAAGGCCCAGCAGCTTTCCCCTGAAGGCAAAGTTCCTGACCTTTGCAATTCTGAGACTGCAAGTGGTGGAGACATGCCACCTCCTGTGATGCCCTCAGGCCATTGTTTCCATTCTCTGGTTCCTTCTCAGAAATGGAGACCCTTTCAATTCTATCTTTGCAGTCCTTGGCTTTATTGGCACTTCCTTTCTAATGAAACTCACAACATTTTGAACCATGCTGCTGGGATCCTTGCTCTTGATTTGTAACATAAAGCTGGCTAAAAGCCCTCAATAGAAGCTATGCCAGTGCCCCAATACTTGGCTGCTTTGAAATATCTTTTGAAAGATTAATCAGTCTGCCAATCTCAGGCAGAGTCTCCGGACACATGCAAGATGTAGATAACTTTTCTGCCAAGTCAAAGCACAAATGATCTGCAGTCCAACAACCAATACAATTCTTCTCAGCATTGAGAAAGGGAGAAGGGTTTCTCAGCAGAAACCTCTCCAGCCCAGTCTTTATAGGCCGGTATTGTATCAGCCTTCTGGTCTGAGATCTGACTAGAAACTCCCTTATGGAACAGCCAAAGCTTTTCCAGCTCTTTGCAAGTAAAGGACCTCTCCAAACCTTTCCTATCTCTTCCCATAAGCCATTCCCAAAAACTTGTAATCTACATGGTCAGCTTAGTCACAGCAATGACCATACTCCTGGTACCAAATTTTGTGTTTTATACTCTTTTTTTGTTGTTGCTTGGACAAATATCCAACACACAAAATGAGGACAGAAAAGGTTTACTTAGCTAAAAGTTACTGGAAGTTTTAGCACATAAGCAGCTGGCTCCAAGGCAGAGAGGCACGTGGCAGAGAACAACATTTCATGGCTTGGGCAATGAGTAAGAGATCAGGGAGAGGTAGCAGCAGCTCAAGCAGCTTACTTGTCTTCCTCCTTTACATTGAAATGAAAATCATTTGCCCCAGGGGAGGTGCAGCATGCATTCTCACGGTAATCAGTTACAAATTTCAGAAGCTGCCCCATGATTATGTGAGGCTTTAAGGGGGACCCTATACACAAACATAACACTTTCTGATTAGTTTGCTTTTATTTTCCTAGTATCTTCAGATGGAAGACTATGTTGGTTCGAGACCTTTTAAAATGTGGGTGTTTATACTTTTAAATTTGCTTCTTAATCCTACATCCTATAGTGTATATTTTCATTTTGGTACACTATATTTTGGTATGATAGATTGCCATTTAATTCACCTGAAGTAACTTCTAATTTCAATTGTGCTTGATTGTTACACATTAGTTATTCAGAAGTCGGTTCATTTTTGTATCTGTGAGTGACTTTAATTTCTTCCTGCTACTTCAACTTGAAAAACTCCATTGATATTTCTTGTCTCCCCAGTCTGTTAGCAATTAATCACTCAATTTTTATTTATCTGGAAGTGTTTTGATTTTTTCACTTCACTTATGAGAGACAGGTTGTCTGTTGTGTAACGATGTCCTGTTTGTTTCTCAGTTTTTCTCCCCTTCATTCTAGGTCACTAGCTCCCCTACCAATTCAAATACATGCTTGAACCTTTGTAGGGACATTATAGTTATGATACTTTGGAACTCTAATATTTTCATTTAGCTTTTTATTAAAATATATGTTATCATTGATTTACTTATATGAGTGAATACTGTCATAGTACCTTCCTTTAGCCACACTTTTCTATCTTAGGAAATATTCATTATGTCTATTTTCATGCCATTGTCAAGTTTTACACTTGTTCATCCAACTTCTATTCCTCATTTTTTTTTCATTTATGGGTAAAAGTTTCTTGTTTTTTGCGTATTTCCTAAGCTTTGATAGGCAGCTGCCCATTTTAGATTATATACTATATGAATTATTTGTTTGCTTATTTGGTTGTTTACCTGTTTGTGTGGTACAGGTCTCACAATGACATCTAAGCTGGACTTGAATTCATTATGGAGCCCTGGACAGCCTCAAGCTCATAATCTTCCTGCCTTAGATTCTTGAGTATTGTTTTCATTTCCTTTGGGGCTTGTCATTGTATTCATTTGCTTACCTCTTTAACAACAGAAAGAATTATTTTAGTGACATCTGTTTTCTAAAGCAATGAGAGAAATTCTATACAGAATATACTTTCCATTAAAATTGTGGAAATAGAGTGCAAGAGCCTGCCAAAATTATGTGCATGAGAGCAAGTACAATACATCTATTGTGCTACATGCAAAATGCATTTCTGAAAAGAAAAGTAAGAATTGGCCACATAGCTCCGTGAATTAAAGAACCTGCAAGCAGGCACAGGGGCTGAGGGTTTGATCCCCTAGCTTGCCATGCCAGCCCTGACCCCCAGGACATGCTGAGAAGGCAGTTCAGGCTGGGCATTGTGGTGCATACCTGTAATCACAGCACTTAAGAGGCTGTAAACAGGCAAATCACTTAGTCTGATCTAATAGTGAGACCCTGAACATCCTACAAAACCCTTCCCTAAAAATACTAATAAAGTAGCTGCAAGAGGAACAATTGGCATTTTCTTATCACAAAAAGCCTTATAAATTTTTCTATATTAAATTCATAAACATAGATCTAGTAAAAATTAAATTAACATACTTAGAAATTCTGCTTTCATCAATATTAAGTGGCTTTTGATGAATAAACATTAATTCATCAAAGTAGATTATCCCAAATCTATAGCATTCAAAAGCAAGCCAATCTTTGACTCCTGTTTTATCTCTTTAAATCTGTAATAAAACTCTTAAGTTTCACAAGCACGCTCAGCGTGCAGAACTGCAATGCTTGTCAGCAGGCCGAGCACATAGTTATCTCTGGTTTCTTTCTCGGTTTTGTCAGCGGCCTTGCAGTGTGGTTATGAGTTCTGAAATTCTACTCATTTCCATAACACTTGTCTCCCTTCACGCAGCTTCTTCTCTTCCCTAGGCACAAGTCCCAAGATCTTTTACAACATTCATTCATTTCTCTACAACTGCAAGCAAGCAGAACAACTGTGAGGACCTCAAGCTTCCTTATGCAGTCTCCTTTCTCTAAAAGGAGTTGTTGCCTTTTGGCTTTTGAGCTTAGCTTCTCTCTGATCAGGTTCACTGCAGCAAGATTAACCTATCATTAAAAAAATATAACTGTACTTCCGTTTTCATCCGTTTCTTCAATGGGTGCTGAACTTAGCTCCAAAAGCCCCTTGCCAGAAAGTGCCTGTAAAGCCCTTGGCAAGAGAAAGCTGATTATTTGCAAACGTGGGACTTCTAATTGGAAAATGTGATGGAATGAAAATAGTGAGTCCCCAGTAATCTCCTTTTAAAATGATAATGTGTTCCACTTAATGAATATTAATGTGTCATATTCATGAGCCTGGAGAATTTGAACCTGTGAGATAAGAATTTGTTCTACCTAGGAACCAACATACTCTCTCATTCACACTTTCCCCATTCATATCGACAAGGCTGCCATTCTTGACTGCACATCTCTGGCAGACAGTAATTAGCATGCATGCAGTTGCCTAATTGGTTGTGAATTTTTTAAGGACTTTTTTTTTTTCTGTCCCTGGGAATAATTATTGATGTTTCTATACACTTTACACTGTTCCTTTATAAATTCTTAACAGCAAAGGGTTATGTGCTTTACCTCCTCTTTTACTGCCCGTAGGAAATGTGTAACATACCAGATGTGACCATAGTTTGGAAGAATTGATTGTGCTATTAAGAAACACAAAAGAACCCATATAACTACATTTGTATTGTTTCTGTCAAAACTTCTACCTGAGGCTTGATATATTCTGCAATAATATAGTTAATACTTAAAATATTCTTAGAACTTTTCTTTGAAACTGGGTCAATTTTCCCAGGAATAATAAAAAACAAAGTGAAAGCCCATACTGTGAGTATGGCAAAGCCAAAGATGATTGTTTCTTTGAGACAGAGTTTATGTACAATAATCAGAACTAGACCTCTTCAGGGGCAAGATACAATTGTACACCTAAACTTAATATAATTCCATTCTTTAAAACTTTGTACTTTTTAAGAGAAATATCAATTATTGTTAAATAGCTGAACACATAGTATTTATTTTTGCACTAGTTGAGAATCAATAGATGAATATTTTTGACATGTAAAAATATATGGCAAGTAGGCCAGGGAGATAGCTTGAGAGCACAAGTGCCTGCCTGGCAAGTGCAGGGTCCAGATTTCAATCCCCAGTCCCCCCCCAAAAAAAAATATATATACATATATATACATATCTATCTATATCTATCTCTCTTTCTTTCTCTATCTATATATATATATGTATATATATATCCATATATATATATATATATATATATACATATATATTATGCCAGGGGGAATTTAGATTGTGCTGTACGTAATCTAGAATAAATGGAATCAAATGGTGTGTGGAAATTTTTGTTTTGATCTTAAAGCTATCTTTACCTAATGACTTTTTTCCTCAGAGCTGAAATGTCACTTCTCTCCAAATAATGAGAAATCTTGATGGAGAGAAGTTTCTGGAAGGTTGGGAAAATGAAGGCTGTCTAATCGGAGAAGATCCTCAGGCAGTTGAGGGACCTGAAAAAAAAGGTAAAAGCGAAGATGTGGAGGGAAAAAAGACAAGTTGTAGGGCAGCGGTTCTCAACCTTTCTAATGCCGTGACCCTTCAATACAGTTCCTCATGTTGCAGTGACCCCAAGCCAAAAAATAATTTTGGTGGCTACTTCAAAACTGTAGTTTTGCTACAGTTATGATTCGGAATGGCTTTAGGAGACCCCTGTGTTTTGGTCGTTCAACCCCCGCCGGTGTTGCGACCGGTTGAGAACCGCTGCTAGGGTGACTTATTTAGGTATTATTTTTTAAAGTGTATACTATGTCTCTGAAAAAAATTAATGATAACTAAGTTCAATTCTGAGTAAGTTAGGGCTAGGGCAGAAGGCACCTCTTGGGGCTCGAAGTGGAGTCCATAGGGAGAATGTCTTCCCAGGATGGAGCTCTGCTTTGTTTCTGAGTCCAGCCCACATTCATCAGAACAGGATCAGATGGGGGTCACAACTTCCTGTTCTTCCTGCAACTTCCACATCCTCCCTGGAGAGCTTCTCAGCTTGTCGCTAGCGAAGCGAATCACTTCTTTCCTTATCAGCACTGACGCCTTAACTTTGGAGAAATCTGTGTGCAGCGATCCCTGGCCAAAGCTCAAGAAACACCACGGTTCACAAAACAGCAACTAATCAAATTAGTTTCAAAGCAAATATAGAATGGGAGGCATGAATACTGCACTGAAAGCACATGTATCAAAAGTAAATAAAAGTTATAGAAGGCATCCTTTACCCCAAACAAAACAAATTTCCCATGCCACTGAATGCAATAAGTAAATGGCCACTGAGTCAGTATTTAATGCCTCAGCACACTGGAGGGCTGAGGCAGATCACAATGCTTCAGACCAACTTCTTGTGTCAGGCATTAAACACCTTTTATACTTGTATTCTCCTTTGCTTCATTGTTTCCCTGGATTAAACAAGTGGGTGAGTGGCACATGCATAGATACAGAAGTCGGAAGACTTGAGTTAGAAGCTCACCTCTAGAGTGTATGACTGGAAACAGGGCTGCTTAGCTTTTCTAGACCTCCACTATAAATGCAGACTAAAATCACCCTTTCCTAGAGTGATCACTAACTGATAATATCAACTTGAGTAAGAGCCAGCTGCCAGATTAGTAAAGCTCTATGACTGTGCACTGCTGACATGTTGGATACAAATTCAAGAAGGAAGACCTAACCTGCATCTGGGTGGCACCAATCAATAGTTGGGGAGCCTGGACAGAATAAAAAGGGAAATAAGAAAGAATTCTCCCGCTATTTCTGGAGGAGTGTTGGTTTGCCTTCAGATGTTAGCACTTCCTACTCAGTTCCTTTAGGCTTCTAGCTCAGACTTTTCAACCTTCTAGTATAGATATTCACTTTCTGATGAAAAGACTCACACCAGCCTGTGTTGTGAGCATCCAGCCCCTCTACACTCAACTGGCACTGGACCCTATGACTCTCAAGTGGACAAAGAGCAACTTTAGACTCTTCTTCCTCTGAGTCCACAGAGGGGCACTGGAATTCCTCCCCTTTCTGGTCTTGTAAGGCTACACAACACACCCTTTGTATAAATACTCATACATTTTACACTGATTCTGGACTTCTAATGAATCTTACCTGACACATGTCAACAACAGTGGTTAAGAGGGTCCCAAGGGTTGAGTAAATGAAGGGCTTAGATCAGCCCATATAGGAAGCCGAACATGCAGGCTTGTTTTCCTTCTTTGATTCCTTGACAGTTGATATCATGTTTGTGTCTCCACTTAGTCCTTTTTGCTCAGTCATTATCAGTGTTTTTGGAGCCTGATGTTCTGCTACAAGGAGATGTCTTGGCTTCTTGAAGCATGCCTCAATGTCTGTTTCTAGACAAACACCTACTCTTTCACTCAACAAGATCAGGGAGAATGTAGGGCCCTAAGTCAAAGGTTTAGTGAGGACTAAGCTTCCACATTTAGGACTATCAAATAACTTTCACAATTACTCGTCCACAAACATTGCAGTACCCTCATTGAAAACTGAAAACAAGACCAGGTCTTTAGCAATAAAATCTTTTACCATTAAGGATAGCAATAGCTCATGTAGAGATAAGAAACTAGCATCTTAAAGAAGCAAAGAACAATAAAGAAAGCTTAGGGTGGGTTGTAATCTGTTACTTAGGAATTTTAGAAAACTAGGATTTAAAAAGGCAGTAACAGCTTATCCTAATTGATGTCTCCACCCTTACTTGAGACATTGGTGTAACAGCTTAACCTGATTGATGTCTCTGCCCTTACTTGAGACGTTCGCGATTACACCCTTTCCTCCCTGTAATCCTTCTATTGTATGACCTAAATAAAAAGGAGATGCTTCTGGAGTTCTGGGCTCACTTTGAGAGAGACACATCTCAGTGAGACCTCTGAAGCTACATTCATCCAGTCTTCTCGTCATTTCTTTCCGCTCCAGATTACAACATACAACAAGCTCAGATCTAACATGGCCCAAGAAAATTATCAATTTCATAGTACAAATAATGATAGCCTATTTTTTTTTTGGGGGGGGTGAAGGAGAATGGCTCAGTCTGTCCTGAGGGCAGAGTTTGAGTGGCATGTGGTGCTGAGGATCAAACTGCGGTCTCCTGTACCTACCTAATTTTGCCTAAGCAGGTGCTTTAGACCACACAACTCTCTCATTGGCCAATGATAGTCTATTTGATTGGATTATAGGTAGTATTTATATTCTTTCATTATAGAAAAATGTAAATGTAGTTGATGAAGCATAAAAATGAAAGAAGACTGACAATATTTTTAACATTTTGGAGAAGATGAATCCAATGGGAAAAAGGAAATAAGATAAATACACACGTAACACAGAAATGTTAGCAAAATCATTTTAGGAATATAAAGCTGTTCTTATAATTTTTTAATGTTTTCCTTAAATAATTGTGTTTATTATAATGTTTCTTGTATAAGACAAGTTTAGTGTAATCCTTTATTTTCTTATGTAATCTTTTCCTTCACCTCAAACAATAAATATCCCACCTCTTGTGTTCCCTCAGTGATATTAAAAACATGGGAATAGTTTCCAATTTTTCTCCATGAGTATAATGTCATTATCATAAACAATGTATGTAGAATTTGTGTTTGTTTTCTTTCTAGAAATTGGGTTACAGTGTTAACTCAGTTTATTAACTGAGTTCGTTACATGATTCTGTGAAAGATGGCCATGCCTGTGTTCATGTGGGAAAGACATCTGTGATTGTGTTTGTAATCCAATGGAGAGTGTGCAAACAAAACAAAATTTTATTAAATGATTCTGTTTGTAAGCCCACTTGTTCACAAATGAAAGCATTCATGAACTGAGGCATTGCTGAGTTCTGTACTCAATGTTACATAATTTTACCCCTATATAACTTATCAGTAAGACAACCAGACTAAGTCTAGTTCATGTTCTTAAAAAATATTGCAAAAACCATTGATCAATGTGCAGAAAACAATGAATTGCTGCCCTAGAGAGAAGTACTCAGTTATTTTACAAGGTTTTAATATTTCTATACTTTTGCAACATGTCCTACTAAAAAGATTATCTCTTTAAAAAAATTGCATGTGTGTATATATGATGTGTGTGTGTGTGTGTGTGTGTGTGTGTGTGTGTTATTGTAAAATGAGAGGTTGTTCTTGGTTTTACATGTTTCTGGCTATAAATGAGTTTGTACAACTCTTCCTAATTGGATTTTTGTATTTTTTTTGGGGGGGGGGAGAAATTTCTATGAACTTTATGGTTGTCTAATGATGATATTGACACATTTTGCCCAATTAATCTTTATCTACTCTGTGATAGGATTTATCATGCGAAATTATGTTTTTTAACATAGTTTCTATGTGAAGGAGTGTTCGTGCTCCTCCAAATTTGCTATGTTGAAAACTAATTTCCATTGTTTTATACTAAGAGGTGTGGGTGTTAGGTGGTGATGAGCCATGGGACTGACCCAACACGGATGGTAATTAAGTCCTTATAAAAGTGTCCTGGAGGGCCTTCTTCACCCCTCAAGCAAACTGGGGACACAGGAACCAAGTATCATCTGTGACAAATGAGCAGCCCTGGACCCTAGATCTGCTAGCACGGTGACCTTGGACTTTTCAGCCTCCAGAATGCGAGCACTAATTTTGTAGTACATTTTGTAATTTTAAGTTTGTTAGAAAAGACTGAATGAACCAAGACAATGGTCAATAACATCTATCTTTTATAGTTGTTTTCATTGAGGTAAGGTCTTGCTTTGGAGTCCAGTCTGGCTGTGTGATACAGCTCAAGCTGGACTCCTGGATGTCCTTCTGAGTTCTAACAATTCATGTGGTGACATCATGCCTGGCTAAGGTCTCTATTGTTTCTTCTATACCTTTTAGGTATCTAATGTATGCTAGAAAGATTTTTCTGTCCTTGAGTTATATATTTTATCTTTAAAGTAACCACAAAGTGCCTTGTTACTTTATTTTCCCTCATTTGTAGCATGCATTTATTTTGAAAAAATATATATGGTGTAAAGAATCAAAATGAAAAATTTTCAATTCAGGTGAGTAGCCACTTAGTCTGTTTTCCAACACTAATCCTAAAATGTATTCTGTTCCAGATGAATGGAAGTTTTCATATGGACTGGGAAATATTCTTAGATTTTGCTATTCTGTTCTCTGAATCTTGTTGTTTCTTCTAACAAATGCCATATTGATTTAGCTATAATAGTTCTAAAATAGTACGCATTCCAGTATTGTCAGGACCCGCTCTGCAGTCTTTCTTTGCACTTTAAATTTTCTGCTACTATATAAACTGCCCTATAAATGGTAAGATTCACTTTCTGCAATCACGGACTTAACTGAAGTGCTATGGTGGTTCTTAGATTGGAAAGATTTTATAGTGTATGATCTTAATTCTTTTATCCAAAGAGATATACTTTTTTCCGTGTCTTTATAGATTATATCTTCTGAAAGATTATATCATATTCTTTATTGACATTTCTGTAAATAGATTTTTAATTTATCATTTATGTTTGCTTTTATGTGTGACATATTTTCTTTCTATTTCTATGTGTAAGTGGCCATTTATGACAGAAAAAGTAATAAAGGAACACAGGAAGGGATATTTTCTTAGTTTTTGGGAGATTTTCTTTTTTTATTTTTGTTTATTATTTATTTATTTTTTTGTGGAACCAGGGATCAAACTCAGGACCTTGCACTTGCCAGGCAGGCACTTGTGCCCCTGAGCAATCTCCCCAGCCACTTTTGGGGATTTTTAAGCAAATATCATCATGAAATAATTTTAAATTTATTTTCAATATTATGCAATAATCTTTGTATTTGTTAAAACTTCTAAGTTAATGTTAGATTTTAGTAATAACTAAAGGTATATCTGACTTAATTTTTACTTTTTTAACATAAATATTGTCCATTTAAGACATTTTCTGCTGTGCTTGCTAGTGTTATTTCTGCATATTGGTTTGGTTTGTTTTGGAACAGGGTGTCACTATGAAATCCATCCCGGCCTTACACATGGCCTGGTCTTGTACTCCTAACAATCTTTTTGCTTTAACCTCCCAAGTGCTGGGATGACAGGTATGTGTCTCCACACCATAGTAATCTTATGTTTTTATTTATCCTTTTAACTTTACTTAACATTTTATTAAATAATGCCTAAACTTATCTAATATCATCTTATAATTTTAAAGTTTTTTTTCTTTTTTCTTTCCTTAATATGTTATTATTTAACTAGAGTAATTTTCTGATGTTAAGTGCTGATTTTTCTGAAGTAAACCGTATGTTATCAAAATGGATTATTCTGTTAATAGCTTTGCAGGATTAACTTTCTTATATTCCATTTAAACTGAGATTGTACAATGTTTTTCTTTCCTACAACATCTTTTAATGCTTTGACACTAAACTGTAGCTACAAGTGAAATGGATAAATGTATCTCTTTTATCTATGACTGGCTTAAAAACATTTGAATTACTTATTATTTAAAGATTACATAAACTCAGCTTGATACCCATCTAGTCCTAGTGATTTTTTTCCCTTCTATGATAATTAATCTGTTCAAATTTTCTACTTGCTGGGTCTACTTGGGTAACTGATACATTGCTAAGAAATCAGCTGTTTTTTATGATTTAAAATTAATTACCAGAGAGATGCATTCTTCATGGAATGTTAATGGATAATGTAAGAAAAATCTAGGAAGAAAATGTTAGAAAATATAAGAAAAATATAATTACACTACATTACTTAATATAAATAGGTAAAGCTGGAGACATGTACATGAGAAGGTACTAGATGATGTGGCTGAAATGAGTTGTTGGATTTTTGGGGTAGGTTGCTGAATAATCATTTTTCCTGCAGGTTGCTGTTATTTTCATATGATATATCAAACATATTAAAAAGAAAAAAAACATTGTGTTATGGTAGTTAAGAAAGAATATTCTAGCCGGGCGTGGTGGCTCACGCCTGTAATCCCAGCACTTGGGAGGCCGAGGCAGGAGGATCGGTGTGAGTTC
>PVJA010015756.1:0-38238 GCA_004027025.1 Myocastor coypus | reverse complement strand
TAGCTCAAGAGGTTCCTTGGACATGTTGATGGCCACTTTAAGAGGTGAAAGATTGGTTGAATAGCTGGAAATTAGAACCCCTTCCCTAGATTCTATTGTATATTGAAAGCAAAGTGGGAAACCGAGGTCTTGAGAAATGTTGCAACTCAGCAAAACCCTGTCTCAAAATGAAAAAATGAAAAAGTTAGGAGGTAGGGAGGAATAATTCCAGTGTTGCATTTGAAGCTACAACTCCCCCTTCCTCAGACACACTGTGGAGCAGAAGAGGAAAAGGAACCAACTGTTCAGGGCTGATCTCAGAAAATAAATGCATTTCTTATCACTGATCTAAACAGATACCACACCAAGTTCCTAAAAGACTCTTTTGTTTGGAAATACACAATCTCATCTGAAATCTAGTTCTTATTTTCAGCTCTCAATGAAACTGAGAAGCAGCTGCAGGGTTCAAAGTGAAGCATCTTGCCAAATGATAACCCTCCAAGAAGAGATGGCCTCATGGGGTCATGGGTTGAATGATAAAAATCACAGTGATAGTAAATAAGGAGCACACACATGCACACACACACACACACACACACACACACACACACACACACTAGCCCCCACAAAAGCCAAATCAGGAAGATATCGTAATCACCACTTTCTGACTCTTCCATAGCTACCCAGATAGGAACTAAGGCACACGGTTGGAATTGGAACCCAAGACAGGTGGACTTCAAAGTAGTACTATGTAGAACCTGAACCTAACTCAGGTAGATTCCAAAGCAGTACATTGATAAGGGCAAGGGATCCTGCTCATTTAAAAAATACATGAACATATACGACCAATCTGTTAGGACATGGGACAGACATTCTCAATGGAAACCTATTGCCATCTGCAGTTTTAGTTAAATTATAGCCCTGAATCATGGCCTTTCTCTGCTGAACCCTCCTCATGGCCAGAGTCAATACAAGCAGTTAGTATGCAATAGCTGCATTTGTGTATGTAGCTTTTAATTTTGTGAGTGTGACAAACGAAGCAAAGGCAGGCATTTTCCCTTTCTACCCAGAGGTTTCATGTTATTGACTACTCTGGCTTCTCTCTTCCACCAAGAAAAGTTAGACTTTTTCCTTCACACAGTAAGTTTATAAATGGCTACAAGTACTAAACAAAAATTAAACTCCTTTCTGGGGGAATAAATTAGATAAGTATCTTCTCCAATCCAGATCTTTCTTAAGGTGATTTTTATAAATGATCTCCCTTTCTCCTTAAAGGGGGGCAGGGAGTGATCTGATCAATCTCCTCTATTTATAAAGAAGCCTCATGATTTTCCTATTCTACTAAACAGAATCAAGATGCTATTGAGTGTCTCTGCTTGGTCAGGTCAAGCAACTTTCCCGAGGTCAATTTAGTGCCTCTAATCTAAGAGAACCCATCTTCTTTCATGTGGCTGGATTTCTCAGTTGATTTATTCTGACCCTTAGGAGCAAAGCATTAAAGCGTGGCTTTGCAAAACTTCATGACTTCTCTCCTAAGTGAATTCAAAACAGAGTGTGAGTTAAGTCCGTTCAAAGAGTACCCAACTCTTTATACATGCTCATTCATGAACAGCTCCTTCTTCAGTAGTAAGAACTCCAGGAGAGATTTTCACCCATGTTTCTTACTGACACAACTCCTGAGTGACTGGCCACCCCTTGCTCGCTACCTCCCTCTTGTCGGAGCACGAGCTTACAAATGGCAGCTGTATTTGTGGGGTTGGCTGGGGTGCTGATGCAGACCACATCCCAATATCGGAGAGAATAAAACTAAATAGGTTTTATGCCCTTGAAAGTGGTGAGACAGGAAAGACCTCCTTGAATGTTATAAACTTGAATAGGCAAAATATCCATTCTCCTTCCCCACCCCCTCCATCATTGTTTGAGCAGAGTCTCAAAAAACATGTAAATCTTGGCCCAGACTAAGCAAATCACCTTAAAAAGGAAGGTTGGAGAACTGTTTATTATTTGAAATGTCTCTCTCCAGACCTTATTTTTGATAAATTGGCTTCAGCTTCATTACTTCATGATATATCTCCCTTGACATTTAATTATACTTACTCCAAACACATTAAGCGAATCAGTCTGAACAGCTTCTTATTAATATGCAAATTTCTCCTTTGAAAACCCATGAATCTGTGAAAAATCTATTTAGGCTTCCATTAAGCCCACTCAGGAAGTTGTATACCTCACACAGACACTTGCTTCATTCACTGACTCAATGATTCAGCATTTACTAATTGTCCCAGTTAACTATTCTGGCCACATCCAGAGGAGGTGGTGGGACAGAGAGGGGGGATAGGAAACCAAATGGGATTCAGAAGCTGAACACTTAAAAGATGAATGATCTGAAGACCAGCCTTGAATTAATGGCTGGTAATTAGAGTTGAGACTTGAGCCTCTTTGCAAGCAGAGTCAGCCAGATGAGTTGAGGCTACCCAATTTAGGTAGAAAAGACATGGGCATAGATTACCGATGACTTCTCTGGCAACTGTTCTTAAGGCTGGAGAAGGCTCTACTAACCTTCAACATAGGATCCCCTGAACAGAGAGAGACCTCCCATGGTCTCCCAAGTGCTGGCTGCAGATATGTTCATTTACAATTTCATTTATAAACTTATTGTCACCATGTAACACAAAGGACAGAGTCATCCTGGGGAGCAAAGGCACACTGGGAAGCTCCGTGGTTGGTCAGGAGGAGGTTCACGGTTCATCCTGGGAAACAGCAACCCTAAAGTTGTCAAGGGCAATAAGCAAGTTCAAAAGAGGAAGGCAAGTTCCAGAAATCAGAAAACAATGTACAGCCCTTCAGGAGGATGCTAAAGACTTGGTAAGGAAAGCCAGACTGCAGAGTCATAAAATAAGTGTTCCGAAGTATCCAGAAACAGAAGGGCATCTGAATGGAAGTGGAACAAAGAAGAGATCAACACAGTACAGGAATTAGGACTTGGGGGTCTGCAAAACAGTAGCCCAGTTCTTTCACATCCCTTGATAAAATAGCAACGTGGGAAAGGCAACCATGGCCCATAGTCCTATCAGGTGAGAGTCTGAAATAGAGACTTCTTAAAGGTAGCATACAGAAGTTGGGACCTGGTGTTCTGGTTTTCTTTTATATCATCTCTGTTGAGTATTTTCAAACAATATTTGCACCTAGCAAGCAAATATATATATATATATATATATATATATACATATATATATATATATGATAACTAATATAAAAGATATATTAGATTGCTGAACCTGTTTTATTTCCTCCATTTTTATCATTAATCAAAGCATATATGTGTAATATACGCACCATATATAAAACATTATGTATGCTTTAAATTATAGCCTATTTATGTGCACACACATTCAGAGATGAAGAAACCCGTCCAGTGAATGTGCCTAACCTTTTTTTTTTTTTAACCAGTATTTTATTTATATTTTTGCAAAGTTTGGAACACCTGACAATTTGTTTCCTAGTGACTAATAGCTGACCTTAAACAGACAGGCTGTTTATTTCAGGAACACTTTGAAAATTTTGATGAAGGGAATTTCAATAGTATATGTTCTGAGGTCTCTATGTTTAGTGATCTTTGTGTTATCAGGTGACACTAGGAAGGTGGCTTCATGAAATGAGTGCCCTATTTGCTCATTGCAGGTAAAAGTTAATTTCCTGATAAGAAGACATGATTGTCCTCTGCCTAGCTCAGGGACCTGGGTGCATTGGAGCACATGTACCCAGGAGTGCATGGATCCATCTGACACCACTGCCGGGTAGGGCTCCCTTGTGGTGTCAAACACTGACAATGTGAGGAATGACTTTCTAATGAAAACCATTCCTAAACAGGGCAAGCTATGGATTTTGCTTTTTTATTTTTATTTATTTTTTGATTAATTACTAAATCATACTGTCTTCTCTAGGACATAGTCTCACTATCTTAAACAAAGAAAAGACAGCAGTGCTTGCTTTATACTTTACATAAGAATGGATTAATTAAAATAAAATAGATTGGAGAGCCCTATACACTAGGAAGAATTCCTTAGTCATAAGATTATTACACATAGTGATGTTTACACAAGTTAGACTTTCTAATTTACACAGAAGCCATTTATAAATGGCTTCAAGTACTGAATAAAAATTAAGCTCCTTTCTAAGGAGAATAATAATAATAAAAAAAAACTCCTAATAGTTAATGAGTCTCTGCTATTGCCTAGATACTGCATAAGGTGATTTTACAAATGATCTCTCTTTATCCTTACAAAATACCTAAAATAACAGGAAAAAATAATTATTGTCTTAAGTCCTGCCTGGAAGAAAAAGGCTGCAATACAGATGCTCATTTCTAATTCCTAGATCTTTAAAATGAAGACAACAGGGTCAAGCGCAGCGGTGCACACCTGTAACCCAGTACTTGGGAGGCTGAGGCAGGAGGATCAGTGTGAGACCAGTCTGGGCTACAAAAATGAGTTCAAAGCCACCCTGAACTGCATAGTGAAACCCTGTCTTAAAAAGAAAAAAATAAAAATAAAATAAATTAAGACAACAAAAAGAAAACAAAAAATCTTGTGGACTGAAAAGTCCCTTTCATGACAACACGTCTGTACTTGCCACTTCATATGGGCTGTCTCCCTCCCAAAGAGATTAAGTAAGAATAATAATAAATAAGAGAATCCTATAAGAGCGATGGTTCAGCATTTCACAGTTAAAGACTCATGGGACTTTGTTGAATCTAACTAGTTAGAACAGGGTATATATGTTGGAAGTCCATTCCTTGGAAACTTTGAGAAACTGGAAGTATAATAGGATGTGTCCTCTACTCAAGAAGGGTTTTCAGAGTGGGCCAAATAGCTCAGCAGATTAAAGTCCCTGCAAGCAGGGCCAGGGGCCAGAGGTTCAATCCTGGGCCGGTCTGCCCTGGGGGAGTGCTGAGACTACAGTTAAGACTGGGAGTGGTGGCGTGTGCCTGTAATCCTCCCTCTTGGGAGCTGTAAAGAGGCAGATCACTAGGAGTCTCATCCAGTAAAATAAAAAAGAAAGGTTTTAATGGTGCATTTTGAGTGCTTTTTCCATGTTTCCTATGTTCTACTTCTCTCAGAAATACTGCAAGTTCAATATTAACCCTGTTTATGGTAACAAAGACCTAAATTAGGTCAAGCACTATGCACTGCAGCCAGGATTTGGATGTGCCCCGTTGAGTCCACACCACCACATCCATCTCTGTGTTCTTCTGTCTCTAGTCAAGAAGAGTAGACTGATTCTATAGGCAATACAAAAATGAGGTTCCTCAGAGATTTTGGCTGCCATCTTTGTCATCTATGCGAATCATAGTTTTGTTGATCCATTGATACTGCACTCACAGCTGGCAGCCCTGTCACACATGCATATAGCTTGCTTATTGAACACGCATTCTCCATCAGATGTATCATAGCTACCTAGTGTTTCCATAGAGACAGAAGGCAGTATTTCAGTACTCTGCTGGGCTTGAGTGTGCATATGTATCTTGATACAATAGAATCACCAACAGAAATCATAAAGATGTGGGAAATATTACATTACACATATCTCAAGAGACATTTTGCAGTATGAGAGTTGAAACGTGAAGCTACACTGCCACTTTGCTCAATCTCATCTGTGAACTGGAGCAACTCCGTCTCCACGAGCCATTTATGAAAGTTCAGCAAGTATGGATTCTGCCATTGCACATTTGTTGCAGTAAACAGACAAATTTGCAAACAAGAATCAGAATAAGGAGGATGGATAGAATTGGATTTTTTAAGTGCAGGAAGTTCTAAAATGAAATTTAAAATATGTAAAAGTTGATAAAACATATTATGATACGTTTGTCTTCCAAATGAGTTTACTCCTCTTAGACAAAAATATCCTGCAGGTGTCTTTATTTATTTATTTATTTGTCTTTTTGAGACAGGGTCTCGCTATGCAGTTGAGGCTGGCCTTGAGCTCACTTTTGTAGCCCAGGCTGGTCTCGAACTCGCACCAATCCTCCTGCCTCAGCCTCCCGAGTGCTGGGATTACAGGCGTGAGACACCACGCCTGGCTAGGTGTCTTAATTTGTTTATTGTTGAGATCAAATACTTGACACTCAAATTTACAGGAGGAAAAGTTTATTGGAGCTCACAGTTTGCAGAAGTTTCAGTTCACAGTCCACTGCTCCAAGGCAGGTTGGCATGGCAGAGGGGCAGCGCAGAGGAGCAACAGATCATGGCAGGCCAAACGCAGCAAAGCAGTGAAGAAGCAGCAGGTGACCACAGCAGCTCTCTTTCTGCCCCTTATCTTCTAGCCACACTACATGTCCTTAGGCAGGGTCTTCCCACTGTCCACACTCAAAGCCAAGCCAAAATCAATTAGTGGACTAATTTAGTAATCACACACCCTTAATTCCAGCATCACTGTCCCAGTTACTCTTCTCTAGTTGCTGGGACAAATTCCTGACACTCTAAAAGAGGGAAGTAAAAGTTTACTTCACAGTTACTGGAGGTTTCAGTCCGTACTCAGCTGGCTCTGAGGCAGGCTGGCACAGGGCAGAGAACAGCAGTTCATGACAGCAGAAGAGCAGCAATGGCAACTGAGAGAGAAGTCTGTATCTCTGTCTCTTTTATACTACATTCAGGCTCTTTGCCCCAGGCTGGGGGCAAGTACTCACACCTATAATCCCAGCAGTACTAAAGCCCATAATCCTAGTGGATCATGAGTTAATCTCAAACTCAAGAAGTCCCTGCCCCATGACTGAGGGCTTTGGGGGGACAACTAGACACAAACCATAACAACAGTCAATGAAAAATGACTAGGTGATGTACTGCTTTCTCTATGCTAATGAATGGCTTCAGTTTTCCTGATACACTGACGTCTTGGACCAGCAAAGGGGAAAAGAGTTAATTTGCAAAATTAGACTAAATTCTCTCCTTAAGGCTAGAAAACATATCATTAGCAAGTTTCTTTGGGGACTTAAGAACATTTGCTGAATGACAGAAAGCCAGAGCTATACGTTTTGGAGCCGCTGAACAGAGACTGGTATGTCTCAGAACCCATGAATCAAGGTAATATGCTTGGGATTCATGACACTTCTTTAGTTCAAGCAAGAAAACTTACATTCTCATTTGTTCTCCTAGAAATTGAACTCCATAGCTCAAATACATAAGGTTATACTATTTATTTAAAGTTTTACTTAGGGACAAAAAGAGATAATATGTTATTTTAGAAGATATTCAATGATTGATTTTTAATGTACTGATAGGATCGGATTCCATATTGTACTGAGGAAGAAGTACATTCTTTCTTTTTAATATAATTTTCTTTTGCTCCATGAGAGAACAGCCATGAGATATCTGCTTCTCATGTGTTGATACCAAAGAGGACACAAGGTTCTTGCCACACGGATTCATAGTTCTGAAAGTAGAAATGAAAGACCTTTGGAATGAAGAACTGAGTTCCACAATACTGACTCCCTGTACATGCTTTACAGTTACAGTCCAGCTTTACCAAGAGCATTGCTAACTGGCCCCACTCATACTTTACACCCCTAGAGCAAATGCAGCAGAACACTTGCTCTTGGCTTATTATAACACACGAGGAATTTCTTGCTTGCAATCAAGAGGCCAAGATGAGTTTTAAGGCCATTGCACTACATTCTGCAAATTAGAATGTCCAAGGGTGGATTACACAGACTCTCCATCCAATGCTTCTTTCACCTGTGCTAATTGACCTGACACTGCATCTGTAAGGGACAAGACCTCCATTGGAACTAGGATAGTTTATGCACATAGGCTTCTGTACAGGGTCAAGCTTGTGCCTCCAGATTCATCCATCTGCCTAGGCAGGCTGAGAGCCAATCAGTCACACACTACCAGGATCAAACATGTTGGAATTATGGTGTCAGCTTCATGATGCACAGGCTTAGGCTATCTTTGCTTAAGGAGCCAACATACAGAAGGATTAACCCTTTCCTGGATAAAAAAAGAGTGGCCTTCACTCATTCTGGATGCATCGCATGCCATATTTTATGCACATATATTTGTATAAAGCAGTTAGAAAAATAAAGTGATATTATATCATGTAAGAACAACAGCCTAACTTTGCACTTGGCAGGCTGCCCTGCCGTCCTTCACTGCACAGCTCCTCTTTCTTCTAGCTTTCTGAGGCATTCTTCTTCTGCCTGTCCCCATGGCTTTGCACAAGGTGAATAAATCAACATGAAGCTCTTGTTATCTTATTTTCTCTCTGCTGCCTTCTACTCTACTCTGTCCTCCAAAGCTTGAATGGTTTGAGAGAAATTAATGCTCATGTCTCTGGCAAATGTATTGCTCCTATAACTCAGTTTTAAAACAAGGATACTAACAGTGCCTAAACCTTGGATGGAAGGTTCATTTTTCACATGAGTAATTGAATCTTTCCGTTCAATTTTCTTTCAAGTATTAAAGACAACTGATGTCTCTCTGAGAACTCTTATAAAATTTCTGTAAGGCACTTGTCAAGATTTGTTAGAGCTATCTTCCAAACAGGGAGGGTGGAAGATGGTGGTGTCAAAGCATTGTCCTATAGTTCACAGGTAGAAGGTTATTTCACAGCACTAAAATTAATTTTTTTTATTTCATCAGCCTTTGCTTTATGCTATCAATATTTGTGTAAAGTTAGAATATGGGGTTAGGTGACAATGTCACTGAATTTAACTTAGCTTTCAACTAATACAATAAATATCTTTAGAAGAATGTTTTGCCCTGCCAAGGTTTTAAAAGGTGAGTTCTATCAAGAACTATCTATTTAGTCTCTACGTAGCAAGTTTGTGTATTTTTAGTGACCTATGACTTTCATCGTGTTTTTCAGTCTAATGGAAGCAGAATTTACTACTTTATGGTCACACTTACATCTAGCAGCTGTGTTTCAGGCAACGAAGTCCATGGCGGCACTGGATGGTCAAATAATGTTTGTGTGATCCAATAGCAAGCCTATAAATCACTATAGAAAATAATGACTCAATTTTTAATTTTGCTAGATAAATGTTATCTTACAGTGGACAGAAATGGCTTCATTACTGATTCTAAGTGCCCCACATTAGCCACAGAAGTGCACTCAGCATTTTTGCAAGTCGCTGAAGTTGTACTTTGTTATAATTCACTCCCTTTACCTCACTTAGCCTATAACACTTTCATCTCCTATTTCTGACTCAGCGCTGCTCCTTTCTGCCTGTGGTTCTGAATTCTTTAGCAAACAATTTTGTACCACCTGACTCTGTCTTCTTTTGTAATGGGACTTAAGAACCTAACATTTAGGGAAACAATATGAGTTGATGAAATTATGACATGCATTAGGGACCACTAATCAAAAAACCAAGTAGAGGCTTAGGCAAGATCCTTCAGCTTCCTTATTCACTTGGGCAGAAACAACTACATTGAGGATCTATCTCTGAGGAACTCTCTGGTGTTCTTTTGATTTCTTAAGATTGTGGGCAATTGGAATCCCAAGCAGAAGAGACTGTTTGTTTGTTTAATGTGTTTGTTACAGGGTCTCACTATGCAGCTCGTAGCGATCCTCTTGTTTTCAGTGTGCCCAGGACTGAGATTATAAGTGTGCTCCACCACACGTGGTTGTGGTGGTTGGCTCAGGGCACCCAGGGGCTTGGCCTGTGCAGTATGTCGTCCCAAGGCTGGAACGCTATCCCTGTGCTTGTCAAGCAGGCACTTGGTCTGCTGAGGTCTCTCACTAGCCCAAAAGAGACTATTTGGAAGAGAGGAAAGAGTCGAAGAAGAGTCTACAAAAGAAAATCTATTAGAACACTTCTAATTGGTATACTCTCTGTGTATACCAAAGCACTCCAATACTGAGGCTTAACAAAGCTACAAACCACTTAGTGGTTCCCGATTCAGAAATGTAGAAGGACTCAGCCAAGTGCTCTGATCCCTGTGATGTGAGTGGGAGTCACTCATTCCACTTTGTTTCCCTGAGACCTCGACATTTAGCTGATGTGATCAAGGCAGCCTCCCACATACACTCAGGCCCTCACTGAAGTGGAGGCAGAGCTTGGCACTGGCTGGACTTACTACTTCAACACTGTTTCTGGACTCCTTCTCTTGTAGCTGAGGACTCCAAAACAGAAGCTATCAGCCTTTTCATGGGCTAAATGTGGGACAGGCACCGTATCAGTTCTGCCACTTCCTACTGGCCAGTACAAGTCACAGGCTACCTCAGATCTGAGGGATGAGTAAATAAATGTGTCTTAAGGAGAGAAGTGGAATGAACAACTATGGGTGCAACAAATTGTTGGTAAGTCTTTTTTAAGGTTGCGGGGGGTGATCAGCCAAACAACTTTCAATTTCTCTAAACTTAAGTTCCAGCGTGGCTGAGAGGACTAGAGTTCAGTTGCAAGAACAGCCTCCCCCCATAATTTCAATTCACAAGTTAGCATCATTGATTAAAGCATCTGTTCCCATAAGTGCCACTACATATTTGTTACTGCATACATTTCAAATTTATTTGTCTTTGAAGTATATTCTACTACCATGCATCATCGGCAGATGAAAGTTAACTTGCATAAGAATCCATCACAAATAATCTCTCAACAAAAATGAATCAGTCAGACTCAAAGAAAACAAGATTTCCACTTCATTATTTTTTGTTACTTAAATCAAAAGATTCTTGGCTTTGAATGTCACACAAAGAGGAATACAACAGACAGATTTCTACAGACAAAATATTAGGTGAGGCTTTTCAACAAACTTCTAAGCATCTGAAGGATTCTCAGGGGGTAATTCTGATTTTGTATGATTTTTGCCTTTTGCTGTGGTTCTATTTTATTGTTTTATCAATTAGTGAACTATTGCCACTGTTCTTATTTTTATAGCACTAGGGAATCAAAGCCAGGATGCTCTGTCACTTCACCGCATTTCTACACCCTCAGCCTCTTAGTTTGAGACAGCCTTACTACAGCTCAGTGGGGTTTCAATTTGGGATGCTCCCACCTTAGCCTTATAAAGTGCTGGGCTTTTAGCCATGTGCCACCAGGGCTGACTATCTTAATTTTAAAAGTTACCCACCAATGATATAAGATGAGATTCGACTACATACTGTTTGTTCCAAACTTACCAATGTAATGCACCGCCAATCAGTCTGAGGTCACTCAGGCAATAAACCTAAGTTTTCTCTATCAAGCATATTTTAGGCTTATAGGTCCAGCTTGACAGATGCTTTAAATTGCAACAAGAAGTTTCTTGAAATCCAAGTTAAGTGTAGGTGAAGTATGTTTTTATACAAGAAAAAAATAAAGCATCATTTTTTTCATATTTTAATTGACCTTTGATTGTCAGGCTTTCGTATCTGATCATAGTGCCTTCAGGCCACACCTTATAACATTGTCTTGTTAATCTCATCACTCACTAATGGCTCAGTGCAGAGATTTTTTTTTTTCTTTTTCTTTTCAGAGTTCCTATTAAAGGGATCAGGGTTGGAATTTAAAGGCATTTTAATGAGTTCTGTTAAAAAGTTGCAAATCAGCATCACCAATGTCTAATCTTGTAAAGCATTTAATAGGTCAAAAAGAACTTTTTATTTACATTTTTAAGATCCTTTCCATGTTCTATATGACATAAGACGATGGACGAAAATACATGCTATATTAATAAAATATATGTTTTTCAATAACCTGCTTTTTTGCTGTGTTTGTATATTTGGTACTGGGTCTCACTCTGCAGCTCAGACTCATAGTCATCCACAGTGCTAGGATTAGAGGCATGTGGCATCATACTTGGACTCAGTTGACAGCTTAGCACACTCAGGGTTGGGACCAGCATTGTATGTGGTGCCTGGGATCAAACCCCAGTCGCTACACTCTCCTAAGCAGGCGCTTATCCACTGAGCTGTCTCACTGGCCCTACAGTTTGCCTTAAACAAAGACTTTTAAATGCTTCTGGTATGAAGAAAAAATCTCCATCCTTAGTCTGAATCATATTAGAAGATAATATAACATTTTCAAAATGCTTTTTAAAACCTTTTTTTTCAGAAATGTTTTTTCAATGCAGTATGACTTCCTATTTAACCAACATCTTTGATTCCAACCTTTCTGCAGTTAATTGAGAGAAATTCACTATAGAACATCATATTCTTAGAAACAAAAGCATTCAGTATTTCTTTTTGAAACATCTGGCATTGTTCTTTAAGGAGGTACTCCAGTGAGGGAAATGAAAAGGCAGGGGGTCATCCTTGCTTAAACAGACCAACTCCCTTTATCAGTTTTGCTCATTTTCACATTGTGCAAAATTTTATTTGTAGTAAGAATTCTAAGGTAATGAAATGTTTGAAAGTCATTGTAAAATGAACCACATATGAATTTATAAATCTTGCAAAATTTATGTGTTGTGACAGAATTTTCCCTGCTGATACTGTGAAAGAATTTAAAAAAACTGAAAGGTAAGATATAAGGTATTTAGACTGACCCTGTGTCTCCTCAAAGGCCTCCTTTAAAGTCCTCACCTGTGGTTTGAATGGATGCCAAAGAGTTTCTATCTTTCAGGCTAAAGGATCTGAGAAAGTAAGCCAGGAAGAGGGAAATTCTGAGCAATAAACTTTCAAAGAATTCTCAGATGTTCATTCTGACCCTAGTGCCAGAGTGATTCACTGGCAGGCGATGCTGAGTAATCTGACTTTGGACTTCTTAATTCATGTTCTATTAATGGGTTTAGCCACAGCTCCAAAGGTTAGGAATTAAGGACCCCATTTCCACCTCTTTTTATTAAATTATTCTAACCTCATCCTGGGTGATTCATCACTGTCTCCCTTGTTCTTGGTATACACGTTGGGAATGCATGAGCTAGTTTATGTAATCATCATCTCCACCTTCCAACCACAGTCTAAGTAAACAAGCTCTGAGTCTTATTTCTCTGAGATCTGAAAGGGAACTTATTCCAATTTTACATCCTGTGCTGTAGAATAGTCTGTTCCAAGAGACTTGTGTTCCTGGAGACCTCTCTGTAATGGGATAATATTCCTTGCCTTTGTCTTTGCAGCCTTTAGGATTGTTTCCAGTTTTTCTTTTAAGCATCTTGGCCAAAGGATCATTTGTTGACTATTTACATAGCCTGTATTCATGGATATGTATTCTGACCATCCGTTTGAACAAAGGAGATGGAGTCTGAGAGTTCATACACACACACAAACACACACACACGCACACACACACACACACACAACTTCTCACATCTGAGAATGTTATTGACTTTCTCCAGTTTCTGTACATTTAATACAGAATTCTGGAAAAATAAAATCTTTAAATTCATAAGTACCTGTCATAGACAAAATTGTGTCCTCCCTAAATTGATATGGTTGAGCCTTATCTCTCAACGTGACTGTAGTTAATATAAGATCTTTAAGGAGCCAGGCTAAATTAAGTCATCAGAGTGGAATATTAATGTAATTACACTGAAGCCCTTCTCAGAGAAGGAGATACCAGGAGCATACCAACACAGAGCAAGGGCCATGAGGCCACATGTGGGAACATGTACATGGGAACATAACCACATACAACCCAAGGAGCAAGGATGCCAGAAAAACCATACTGTAGGCACTATGGTCATGAACTTCCTGCCTTCAAAACTATAATAAAATAAAACTTCTGTTGCTTCAACCACTTAGTTACAGAATTTTGTTACTGAAATACACTCTTATTTCCCCCAAAGCTAGGAAACTCTAAAGTGTTGTCTCTTCTTATACTCATGATGACTGTTGGCTGGAGACCCTGGATGGCCTCAGGATGTGGGGGTTGAATACCAGAGAGCAAATTACATGATCTTAGGGGCAACTTTTTCATTTCCCACCCCAGAACACACATACCTCACTGGGGAAGGGAGAGGAGCTACAAGTTTAGATGTTAGCAATGGCTAATGATGTAATCAGTCACACTTACATAGTAATGCTCTATAAAAAAACAGAAGAAGTCGATTTTAAAGAGCTGGGGGTGTCTGGAGCATGACACACCCCACAAGGGCACCAAAGCTTCATGTTCCTTCCATATGCTTTGCCCTGTGCAACTATTGCATTGGGCCATTCCTCTTGGTCTTCTGTAATATGTTAGAACAGTTGATTACAAAGAAGTAAAGTGTTTCAGAGTTCCATGAAAAGGTTAATTGAACCAATCAAGGAGGCAGTGGGTGACCTATAGCCCTTTTATCGGAAGGAAATGTGATAATGTGTACTACTAATGAAGACTTGCATCTGAAGTTCTGGGAAAATGCATAGCTCTTAAAGTATTGCACCTTTGTTTATGGGATCTAATGCTGTCTCAAGGTAGATAGGGTCAGAATTGTATGGACAGCATTCATCTGTGGTTTACTGAAAAGCTGAGTGTCCAGGGTGTTGAGTGTAGTGTGAAAGCACAAAGAAAAGGCCATTTTGCTTCCACTCTGTCCGAGTGCCAGAAAACTCGGGCATTATTTTAACTGGTCAACAAAAGGGTTGTTTCTTTTTAGCTTGACTTTGATGAAAAATAAGTAATAGGAATTTGAGATGATTGAAAAGCAATCACATAGAATCATTAAAATTTAGATTGTTTTCTTTAATAACAAGTGGCTTCTTGATTGTCTTGAAGACTAAGGTATACACTGCCATCCTCACCTCTCCTTCACACATGGGAGCCAGCACAGTATACAAAGGTTGGCATCACAAGTCACAGTCCAGCTTCATTCCTGCAGAGAACAGAGGAGCGATTTGGGTCCAGGAAGGGATGAAACAAGGCTGAGCCCAGCCCTGTGCCACTGTATTCCTCTCCACACTGTTTCCTATTGCCAAAGACTGCAATGTACCTGTGAAATTTGGATTATGAGGTCCTGTCCATCTTTTCAGAGCTAGTTTTAGGTAAATCATTTTCTGCATTTACTAACATAGATGACCTCCTTTGCTGTGGTCAGCAGCCAGCAAAAAAAGGTGGGGGTGTGGACCTCAGTGCCTAATGATATCGTCATGTAGATTAGATACCTGAACCTTGTCTGAAAAGAAATTTCCAGCTGATGATATGTCTGTGCTTAACTCTCTGACAGCAATAGCTGCTACAGGGTGAATCAAATTTGCTTGTATACCTAGATAGAAATTTAGAACAGGTTGGATTTAATTACAAACATAACTATCTTGGCCTACTTTTAAGACTACTACAGCTTTCCACAGAAGAATGAGAATAAATTGTATACCAGAGAAAGATGCTTTCAGATACATTATCCTTTGTTATGATTTTGAGATATCAAATGGAATTTTAGGGTACTGTGCCTCTGAAAGTTTTAAGGTAGTAAAGTAGGATTAGGGAGATACTTTACCAAGGATTATGGATTAAGCAGCTCCTAATCTTTGACAAATCACACAGAAGCTCTGAATCTCAGTTTTCAGAATACTTCCTTAAAGCAATCTTAATTATGTGTATTTTTTTCTATGGATTTAATACCAGGCTTACAGGGTCTCAGTATACAAATTGGACTCATAGTGATTCTCCTGTTCTCAGTCTCCAAAGTGCTGGAATTATAGGCACACACTGAAACACAGTCTTATTTGCAGTCTCAGCACACCCCAGGGACAGGACTGACCTGGCATGCCAGGAATAGAATCCTAGTTCATGTGCCTGCCTAAGCAGGTGCTTTAGTCTGCTGAGCTATCTGGTCAACCTTAGCAATCTTAATTATTGTGAAAGTCAAAAAAATAATGCATTGCCTAAGTATTATATAAAGTGAAACATCATCATCACTGGCATTGTCACTGTCACCCTCACCATCAGTATCTCCACCTCATCATCACCATTATCATCATCATCATCATCATCATCACCACCAATCTTACCACCTACACAATCATGCTCTACCTGGCCTCAGATGAAAACATTCCAAGGATTAAAATATGTAGTTTTGCATACATGACAATTTCCACTCATACACTGAAAATATCTGAGTAGTATTTCTTTTTAGTTTGGGTTTGATTAAAAAAATAATCAAGGGGTCTGGGGAGATAGCTCAGTGGAAAGTGGAATAAGCGCTTTCCTGGCAAGGGCAAGTACCTGAGTTCAATCCCCAGTTCTGAAAAAAAAACTCTGTATAATATTGCAGCAATTGAAAACACAATCCTGAACTTCTGCACTATGCACTGCATCCCCATGCCCTGCAGCAGAGACTTCCTGCTCCACCTGGCCTGCCAGATCAACCTACTCATTCTTGGCCCCAGCCTCCCCAGCCAGGCTCTGTGGGAAAGAATTCCTGTTCCACAGAGCCTGCCAGACTGACCTCCTCATTCTCGGCCTCATCCACCCATACTGTGATACACGGGAGAGAATTCCTATTCTACACAGCCAACCGGACTGACACCCCTCATCCTCTGACACCACATATCCCAAGTACATCAAAGGGAGGTAATCAAACAGAACTTAAATAAACAAAATTAAATACAAACTCGCAACTTAACATCTGATTAGCTACACAGACATAAGCTTTGTTCTTATTGTAAAAAATGAGAACTCCTTAGTTACAAGAACCTGTCAATTGCTAAATTGACACTATTAGTGTTCCTAGCTCTAGGTCTATAAATACAAAACTATCACTGCCTTAACCATATAATCTCTTTTGTGTAAGAATTATGCTAAAGGTATAATTGCACCAAGGTCTATACCAAAGGTCAGAGGACACTGCTATAAAATATGACAAAGAGAAAGATCTAAATTCTATCTCAGACCCTGTGCCCAACCAGAGCAAATATAAGAGACACTAACATTGAACAAAATGGGAATCACACAGCTGAAATATCTGAATTAATAGCGCCTGAAGTAAAGAAACAACTTCAGAATGGTGTAGAAGAAACCAGGTCAGAAATAATCTCTGAAGAAAAAAAAGAAGGAAAGAAAGAAAGAAAGGAAGGAAGGAAGGAAGGAAGGAAGGAGGGAAGGAAGGAAGGAAGAAAGAAAAAGAAACCTCTTAATTAATATCTTCTGAAGTAAAGAAATACCTGCAGAATATTAGAGGGAGTCAAATCAGAAATAATTTCTGAAGCAAAAAAGGATAACCATAATGAAAGAATAACTGCTGCTGAAGAAGACATTGATAAAAAATTAGATGAAATTAGAAAAAAGAATAGATAGACTCCTTGAATGAGAAATATAGGAAAGAAATAGATCACATGAAGCAGACTCAGATACACAGGAATTTAAAACCTCAATGATAAGCTTCCAAAGCCATCTGAATGAAAGTGAAGATAGAGTTTCAGATCTTGAAGACACAGTTGCAGCTAGTGAAAAAGTAAGAAAGGATCTCTTAAAAACAACTAGGATGGAGGAAAAATTAATTGAACATCTACAAGATGATGCAAAGATGAACAACATGAGACTAATAGGCATGAATGAGAAAGAAAGAGTTAATACAAGTGATACAAAAATAATATGGGCAGAAGTAAAATCAGAAAACTTCCCAAATATGGAGAAACAATTTGGCATTCAGGTGACTGAAGCATATAGAACTCCAAATAACATCAACTCAACTAAAAATACACCCAGACATATAATAGTCAAGGTTCCAGAAATCCAGCACAAGAAAAACATACTAAAAGCCACTAGAGAAAAGAAACAGATCACATTTAAAAGAAAACCCATTAGAATAACGGCAAATTTCTCTTCATAAACCATAAGAGGAACATGAAGCACAGTTCTTCAAGTCCTTTGTGAAAACAAATTCCAGACCAGAGTGCTATACCTTGGCAAAACTCTTTTTTTTAAACTCTCTTTAAAGTTTGATAGAGAAGTAAAATATTTCCATGGCAAAGAACAACTAAAGAATTTCATGATGACAAAGCCAACCCCACACAGACTACTAAAAATTATTCTAGAAAGGGACCAAAATGACTAGAGCTCCACAAATGAGAATGGGAAGAACCCGCCCAACAGGGAAAAAAAATTAAACACAGGAGATAAATGGATAACCATTATCAGGTAAATAACATGACAAGCATAATTCAATACATCTCAATTATAACCATCAATGTAAAAGTTTTCTTTTCTTTTTCTTCTGGAGTACTGGAGATTGAACTCAAAATCTTGCACTTGCCAGGTAAGTACTTATTCTACTGAGCTATCTTCCCAGCTCCCAGTGCAAAGCGTTTCAATTTACCAATTAAAGGAAATAGACTAGCATATTGGATTAGGAAGAAACGTCCAACAATATTCTGTATAAAAGAAACATGCCTACCTCATAAAGAGATTCATAGGTTGAAAGCCAAAGGATGGAAAATAATACTGTATGACACAGCACCTCAGAAAAAAGCAGGGGTAGCAATCCAATTCTCAGAGTGTCTCAACTTCAAATTCAAAATGATCAAATGACATAAAGAAACTACATACTGGTTAGGGGAAAAATTCAAGGTGATGGGTAACACTCATAAATATGTATGCATCCAAAACTGAAGCACGCAGTTATATGAGAGAATTCTTAATGGACATGGAAACTCTCATATCCAATACCGCAATCTTAACAGGAGACTTTAACATCCCCTTATCCCAAAAAGATAGGTCAAACGGGCAAAAAGTTAGCAAAGAAATAACAGAACTGAACCAGTACTTGGAACAAATGGACTTAATGAACATATACAGAGTGTTACGGCCAGGTACTTCTCAGGGATATTTTCTAAACTAGGCCATATACTAGTTCATAGGTCGTGCTTATGTATATGCAAGAAAATAGAAATTATCTCATGCATATTATCTGACCACAGTGCAATGAAACTGGAAACAAATGACAAAAGAAACCACAAAAGCCTATAGACACATGGAAATTACACAGCACTTCTTCAGCAAACAATGGGTTACAAATGAAATTAAACAATATCTACAATTTAACGAAAATCCAAACACAACTAATCAGAATTTATGGGATGCACTGAAAGCAGTTCTTAGAGAGAAATTTATAGCTCTGAACTGAGACAGTAAGAAAACAGAATGGGAACAGATAATTACTCCAATGCTGCACCTTGACTGTATAGATAAGGAAGAGCAAAGCACACCCAAAGCAAAAAGATGGGAGGAAACCATAAAGATTAGAACAGAAATTAATATAATCAAGATGAAGAAAACAATATAAAGAACTAATGAATCAAAAAGCTGGTTCTTTGCCAATTTAAGTAAAATTGATAGCGCATGCCTGTAATCTCAGCACTTGGGAGACTGAAGCAGGAAGATCAGTGTGAGTCCAAGATCAGCCTGGGCCACAAAAGTGAGCCCAAGGCTAGCCTGAACTGCATAATGAGAGCCTGTCCCAAAAAGACATAAACAAACAAACAAACAAATAAATAAATAAATTGATAAACCCCTAAGTAACTTTATCAAAAAGAGGAAAGAAAAAAACTCAAATTCAAGCAATAAGGAATGAAAAGGGTGAAATTACTACAGACCCAGCAGAGATTCAGAAGATCATTCATTGTTACTTGAGAATCTTTACTCTCATAGAACTGAAGACACAGAAGAAATGGACAGATTTCTAGAAAGGTACAAATTGCCAGAACTGAAACAAGAAGACGTAAGAACTCTCAATAACCCAATAAAAACAAATGAAATGAAAACTTACCGAAAAAGAGAAGTACAGGTCCTGATGGATTTACCACTGCATTCTATAAGAAATTTACAGAAGATATAATCCAAATACACCTCAAACTCTTCATTGAGATTGAAAAGGAAACAATCCACCCAAAATCAATCCTGGAAGCAAGTATTATGTTGATAACCAAACTAGAGATAGATGCAACTAAAAAGAACTACAGCCCAATCTCCCTCATAAACAAAAATGCAAAAATCCTCAATAACATCCTTACAAATAGAATACGGCAAATCATTAAGAAGTTTATGCACCATGACCAGGTAGGATTCATCTCAGGGATGCAAGGATGGTTTAATAACACAAATCTATGAATGTAATACACTATAACAATAGAGCTAAATACGAAAATCACATCATCATCGCAATTGATGGGGAAAAGGATTTTGATAAAGTCTAACACTCACTCATGTTCAAAGTATTACAGAAAATTGGAATGGATAGCCTCTACCTCAATCTTATAAAAGCCAACTATGACAATCCAATGATGAACATAGTTCTAAATGTGGAAAAACTGAAGTCTCGCTCTCCAATCTGGTACAAGAAAAGGGTATCCGTTGTCACCACTCCTATCCAATACAGTTTTGGAAACATTAGCTAGAGCCATTACAGAAGAGAGAGAAACAAAAGAAATAAGAATAGGAAAAGAAGAAGTTGATCTATCATTATTTGCGATGACATGATACTCTACTTAGAAGACACAAAACACTCCACCAAGAAGCTACTTAAATTAATACACAAATTCAGTAGCATATCAGGGTACAAAGTCAGTGGCCGAAAGTCAATAGCATTCCTCTACACAAATAGCAAACACACTGAGAAGGAAATTACAGAAACAATACCTTTTACAGTAGCACCACAGAAAATGAAATATCTAGGAATTAATCTAACTATAGAAGTAAAAGATCTATTTAGTGAAAACTACAGTACTCTGAAAAAAGAGATCATAGAGGATTTCAGAAGATAGAAAGATATTCCCTGCTCCTGAATAGGAAGAACCAACATTGTGAAGATGGCCATACTCCTTAAATTGTTATACAGATTTAATGCAATCCCTATCAAAATACCACCAACATACCTGACAGACGTAGAGAAATCATTCCTGAAATTTATTTGGAACCAGAAAAAAACCTAGAATAGCAAAGATGATCCTGGGTAGCAAAGATAAGGCAGGAAGCATTACAATTCCTGACCTGAACTTATACTACAAAGCTACAGTGATAAAATCAGCATGGAATCGGCAAAAAATAGACCAGCTGATCAAAGGAATAGATTAGAAGATGTAGAAGCAACTACCAACATGCTCGACCAGCTTACCTTTGACAAAGGCACCCAACATGTGTACTAGAAGAGAGACAGACTTTTTAACAAATGATGCTGGTAATATTGGATCTCTACAGGCCGGAAACTAAAGATTGACCCAGGACAGGTATGCAGTTAATGGACAAAACTAAAAGTGCACATGTAATATTTGAAAGAATTAACAACTGGGACCTTCTCCCGCTAAGAAGTTTTTGCACATGAAAAGAAATTACCAACAAAATGAAAAGAGAACTCACAAATTTTGACAAAACCTTAACTAACAAGTAATTAGACAAAAGCTTTCTATCTAAAATTTATAAAGAACTAAAAATATTAGAGCCTCAAAATTTAAAGACCAAATTCAGAAATGGACATCTGAGATGAACACACATTCTCAGAGAAACAAATACTAGAAGCTGGTCAATATATAAAGAAATGCTCCTTTTTCACTAATGATCTGTGAAGTGCAAATTAAAACAATACTTAGATACCATCTCACTCCAGAAAGAATGGCTATTATAAAGAAATCAACTAGCAACAAATGTTGGAGAGGGTATGGAGCAAAAGGAATCCTTCTCCACTGCTGATGGGAACACAGACTGGTACAACCATTACGAAAATCAATTTGGAGAGTCCTTTAAAACTAGAACTGGAAATCCCATTCAATCCAGCTATCCTCCTACTAGGAATTTTCCCAGAAGAACTGAAAACATCACATCATAGTGATATTTGTGCACCTATGTTTATAGCAGCACAGTTTGTGATAGTCAAATCTTGGAAGCAACCAAAATGTCTGCCACCTGAAAAATGGTTGAAAAAGATGTGGTGTTTTAATACTCAGCTATAAAAAATGACAAAGTCAAAGCCTTCATATATAAGTGGATGTATCTTGAGTATATACTCATAAGTGAAATAAACTGGACCTACATGTGTAAACATCACATTGTCTCCCTAATATAAGAATTCAAAAGAAGAAATAAAAACGGAAAAGTACAATATAGTTAAATGAAAAGTGAGAATTTAAGGATAAAGCTATGAAGATAAATGGCAGGAGAAAAATTAGGAACCATGGTAGGGTCAATACCATGCACTTATATAGAAAAGACAGTTTTAAAAAATGGTCCTAAAAGTCTCCATCAGGTTTTTGAAGCTATCAGGTAATTGGCAGAACTTGCACCCTAACTAACTATACTGATATCCATGAATTAAGCAAATACGCTGAGGATAACAATGTGTAATATTAAAACCATGCTTGGAATACCTCTTCTAATTATGCACTGCATCTAATGTTATATCGATTATTGCTATACTCTCAAGAAAATGTTTGCTTAAAAACAAAAAGAAAGAAAAAAGGTAATAGAATATGAGACAATGAAAAAAAATGCCATAGAAGTGTAACGCTACAATTTCATACATAATTAAGTTCAAAAATATCTGTGTAAATGTGTAATTGTTCTTTTTTACGTTCTATAAAGGTTTTCAAGTGTAGAATATCAACAGTTGATGGAAAATACCTGTTTCACTTTATATCTAAGGCATCTGATATTCAGAAAGATAGTGATATTAAGCTCAAGTGCCTAAGTTATAGGGAATAATATCATTAAGCTTCTCTTCTGGGTGGTTAACAACTTCAGTTAGCAGGCTAAATAATTAGAAAAAAAAAAAGAAGGGATACAAGTATAGCCAATATTTTGCTCTAGCCCTTAAAGGTCAATGAGAACACAGGACATAAAAGAACCTGTACTATGCCATCCTATAACTCAATGGAGTCCCAAGTTTTCTGTCCAAGTAGATTACAGGGCCACAGAGGAAAGTGATCAATGATGTCCAGTGTACCTAAGGAGAGCCACCTAGAGAGAAAACATTCTCTCACGTTTCCATAGAGAGCAAACTGTCAAGCAATGGATGTGATTCATCCAGATCACTAACAGTGACAAAAGTTTTGCAAAGTTTACCCATAAGGTATAAAAAGAAAGCTACATTAATATGCTCTGTTGTATAAGGCTCAAGCCAACAGCCTCTGATAATGCCAGATGAGGTGGTAATCCACTGCTGTTATGGACTATCGGACTAAATAGACAGCTACTTTCTCTTTGTGCAGTGAAAAGAAAGATAAGAATTAATGACGTGTAGACAAGAAATCATGTCTGCATCTCCTACTCTGAACAACTATGACAAAGACAACATTATGTAATGAATTAACTATTGTCAAAAAATAACAATAATGAGAAAAAGAAAATACAGTCACCTAGAATCATTAAACACCTGAACTCTGTAAGTCCGCACCACATCAAAAAAGCAACCTGAATCCTAAAAGAAATTGAACAGAGATTTGTCTTTTTCAAAATAAGTTAGACAGCAACAGAAGAAGCTGAAAAACACAAACCATCCCTTTGGTCAGAGCATAGGGACGTCCTTTCCTACTGAGGTGAATCTGCCATTTCTGTGAGCTGCCCTTGGAAGAAAGGGCTTGCTGCCAGGGAGCCATTCATGCAGCTTCCCATCTCATTCATTTTTCATTTTTCAGGTCTGTGAGGTGCGCTGCAGCCCGGCCTTTGTGTGCTCAGTATGGTTCCCATTACTGTAGAGAAGTGATGTCAGGAGGCCGAGACTCAGGTGAGCAACGGGGAGCAGATGGCGCCTCCACAAATGCACAGGCTCCACACACCCCGCTCCTTGGAACACGAGTAATTATTATAAATGGGATGGGTGATAGGCTGAGCAAAGATGCAGGTTTTCCAAAGGGATCTACAAAGCAGGATCCTGCCAAAAAAAAAAAAAAAAATGAAGACAGCCACACACAGCACAAATGCATCCTGATTGGTTATTGTATATAGACATGGTGCTCACTAGACAAGCGACTGTCCTGAATTAATTAATGAAATGATGGTGCTAACAGGGCTGTTCAGCTTGCTGCATCCCGTGGCTGACCCAAGTGGAGCAATTCCCCCAAGAACATCAATTCTCAGTACCCTTGTCAGATAATTGTTTATGAAAAGATGAATGCATGTGGCCATCTCGGGTGAAGGAGGCTGATGTATGTGTTGTTAATGATTGAAATAATCAGTTTGGTAGTAACTGGCATGTGTGTTTGTCGAGTGGTACGTAGGGGAGCATTAGCATTCTGCAGGCACTGCGCCTTTATCTCCAGGCTTGTGCCTGACAACTACCAAAGATCACCCATGAATAAGTACTGAGTGCCTTGCCCAGACACAATTAAACTGCCAATGCAGAGATACCTAAATAAAACTGGTATCTTAATGACACCAGATAGTGTACCAGTAATGAAAGCCATATGAGAGGGATGTTTGTGCACAGTGAGTGGTGATCTTGACACTCACTCTGTAAAGGACAGCTTCTGAAACAACTTGCCGCAGAATTTGCCCGTCATCATGGTACAGCTTGTTCTGTTCCACTGCAGCACCTTCACCACTGAAGTAGTTTATCTTCCCTTTTGCCAGCCATGCTTAGGGGCTAAGTACTTCCCTGTAAGGAAGTTGTTCTTTGGACCTTCTGTCACATTCTGTTGGGCTCCCAAAGTTTTGGTAATGTGATGTCTGAAATAACATAACTGACCTTGGGGTGTAAATAGTTGTGAGCCCTGCAACTGAGATCATGCCAACTTTTCCAGTGATGCCACAGAAGAGACCTTAGTTGCTCTCATCTGCATCAGCAGATGCAGACTAAACAGTAGCTGGTAAATCTTACCCAGCCTCTGCCTATCTTGAGGTGTTGAGTATGAGGATATGTATACACATTTCTTTGCTTCATCTCCATCGTTGTTTCTTCTCCAACTTATAAAATTATTAGGTAGATGCTCTCCTCACCACTTAAGTGTGGGCGCACTCATCTTGTCTAGTCCTTCGTTATATATCCATTCCCAGAACAAATGGTTCTGTCTCCCAAACTTCATTGCTACCATCTCAGTCTCACTATTCTCTATGTCCCTGATCCCATAGAGGTTTTTCCCACACTGATCTCCTTAAGGAGATGGTACTTTCTGTCTTGGTTACTTTTCTTGTTGCTGAGACAAACACCTGACACTCAAAGTTAAAGGAGGAAAGTCTTATTTGGCTCTCAGTCTGCAGAGGTTTCAATCTGTAGTTGACTGGCTCCACAGAGAGGCATCACAGAGAAGAAATAGTACATGGCAGGTAGAAGGCAGAAGGCAGCAAGTGATAAATGACCACCAGAGACCTTCATTCCATCCCTTATATCCTATCCAGGCTTCCCAGCTTGAGTGCAAGGAGCATTTAAACCTGGGGAAGAGGGGCCTTGATCCTAGCATCACACCATGAATCAGTCCCAGCACCACACACCCTAACTTCAGCTACCTCTAAGGAGCTCCACTTGTTACTACATGAGCTTTGGGGAGGATATCTAGATAGTAGCTGTGACAACCTCTTTTCACAGCCTCGCTTTGATCTCCTCTGATTTTCTGCAACCCAATGATTCAGAAGCTTTAACTTCCCCATGTGGAAAGAAAAGAAGTTGGGCAAGGTCATCATTTCTCAACCCAGGCATTCTCTTGAATAATAACCTTTCTTAACACAGAGCAAAGCTGTGGCTATTCCAAAACTATTTGTCATGTGTGTGAAAATATATGAGCGATGAAAGAATGAGTTCTCTGGACAAATTTTTGGAGAGGAGCTGAATGCAGTTCATCTTGACTGTACGACTCTTCACATCCTCTAATGTGATCATAAGTAGTATAAAACTCCAAAATTACATGGTGTGTGACATTGAGCAGGCTTACTTAGCCATGGAACCTGTGTTTTGAAGGTTATCTAGAAACCTCACACATATATTAGATTTAATGATTACTAA
The DNA here is from genome assembly GCA_004027025.1 of Myocastor coypus. Taxonomy (NCBI): domain Eukaryota; kingdom Metazoa; phylum Chordata; class Mammalia; order Rodentia; family Myocastoridae; genus Myocastor; species Myocastor coypus. The sequence goes on along the minus strand of PVJA010015756.1, from coordinate 12,505 downwards.
ATTTCCTCCAGGTTATTAAATTACATAACTATGTGTCTTATGTATAAGAGACTCTCAATCCCATGTATCTTAGGGGAAGAAAAAGCATTCACAGCTTGCTGTCTTCCCTAGCGTCTATTAAAATATTAGGTCTTCTCTTTTGAAGTCTTACTATCATTAAAAAATAAATACTTGATTTTTTTTTCTCCTCTTCCTGGCATGCAGTTCCTTATGTGCCTCGGAATCTCTGGAATGAAGAGTGTCTTTTGTTGCTAGTGAGATGACCGCTGACTGACGCTCCTGGACAGTTTCAGAATGGAGCTGGCCACCATGAAGACTAAGGCAGGATTAGAGTGCTGGAGCTTTCAGCCCTGTCTTCCAGCCTCTGTCTGTGGTGAGGAGAGGAGCTGGAGATTGACTTAAATATCAAATATCAATACCTTACTAAAGAATACCTGCATTGGGCCCGGCAGGATGGCTCAGTGGTCTAAAGCGCCTGCTTAGGAAAGCTTGGGCAGCTGCAGGGACCGCGGTTCGATCCCCAGCACCACATGCTGTGCCAGCCCTGCCCTCAGGGCAGGCTGAGCTGGCCATAAAAACAAACAAACAAAAGTTCTGAAACAAGAAAAGAAAGAAAGAAAGAAAGAAAGAAAGAAAGAAAGAAAGAAAGAAAGAAAGAAAGAATATCTGCATAATGAAATCACCACTAACAAAAAGAAAGATCCTAAGCTAGGATTCACAGATTTGAACTGGTGACATGGTGAGGACATTGAGGTTTTAGGAGTGGCATGTGCCCTTTTATCCCCATACCTTGTTTTGAGCATCTGTTCTCTGTGGCTGGCTCTGAAGGGTAGTCTTTAAAATAAACCAGTATCTATGAGTAAAGCTTTGTTCTGAATTTGGTGTGCTGTTCTAGCATATTATTGCCTCTTAAGAAAGGTGTTACAGAGCACTCAATAGACAGTCACTAGGAAATACAGGAGGCCCGATCCTTTCAATCAATATCCTCAGTAGAAGCATTGTTGTGGGACTGAGTCCTCAATTAATTTCAGGCAGAAAACACACAAATTACATTAAGATGTAGAACACTTAGTTGGTGCTGAGGAAGTTGGAGAATTGGTTGATATAAGTGAAAGATAAATTACAACATATTGGTATTATGTGATATTGGTAAACACATCACTGAAATTATGCTTTACAGTAACTACTTTTATTGTCCTCAGAGACATTATAAGTAGAGAGGATTTTTATATTTTAATACTTTTTATAGTGTTATAGTCAGTTTGAGTAACTGTATCATACTACTATAGGTTGAGTGATTTAAATCACATATAGTTTTCACAGTTCTAGAGTTTGGGAGGCCTAAGATCAAGGTGTGGCTAAATTCACTGCCTCTTTGTGACTTGCAGACGGCCCTATCTTTGTGGTGTCCTTGCACAGAGGAGATAGGGAAAACTCTGATTACATCCTCTTTATGAGGGCATTAATCTCATCACAAGAGCTCTAGGTGTCTGTCCTCACTTAAACCTAACTGCCTCCCAAAGGCCACCTCTAAATATGATCACATTGGAAATCAGGACTCAGACTTAAGAATTATGAGGAGTGAATATTTAGTCCACAGTATATGCCCACTGTGCTTCTTAGTACCTTAGATAATACTGATATCAATAAATACCCTTGACTTTCAGTGTGTCTATGGCTAGACTTCTTTGATGGTCTCCACTCTATCTTATGTAATTGAAGTGTTCCTCACAGAACCCTTCATTTATTTCTCATGGACCTCAAACTTTCCCTTTCCTTTAGAAGCATCATTTTCCATAGTTCCCATGGGGTATTACTTGATGATCAATGAAAAGAGATTACATGTTCATATACACATGGCATAATCAGAATGTACCTTGAGTGCTTAATTTTTCAAAAACATTGTTGTGAAGGCACAATGCCATAAATGCCCTCAGAATATTCCCTCACTTGCTACACACATATCCTATCATTCTTGCCACATTCAGAAGCAATTCTCTAAGTATTTCTTCAGGTCTTTATGTGGTATGATGAAAAATAAGGTGAGCATTGCTGCATAGCATCATCACATGGAAAGGAAGGCTGATAAAAACATTATTATGAGTGTCATATTCTCTAGTCTGGCACCATGTAACTTCTGGCTCTTTGCCAAAGTCAGAAAGACCACAAAAAGTCATGAGATACCTTTTTTTTTTTTTTTGGTCTTTTTGAGACAGGGTCTCGCTGTACAGTTCAGGCTGGCCTTGAGCTCAGTTTTGTAGCCCAGGCTGGTCTCGAACTCTCACCGATCCTCCTGCCTCAGCCTCCCGAGTGCTGGGATTACAGGCATGCACCACCACGTCCGGCTTTTTTTTTTTTTTGTCAATACTTTGAAAATCCAAATGAATACAGAAAACTCTCATCATGAGCAAACCATCAGCATCTTAGATACACACAAGATGAGTGTTTATTTGCTACTGAACCCATACCTAAATGGGCAGAGGTTTGTGCCATGCACCTAGCAAAAGAGTAGCTTTCCTGTCATTGTGTTAAATCTGTCCTACTCAAAAGGCTCACTCAGTGACTCAAAACTGCTCAGCCAGATCCTCTTACATCCAGGGTGCAACCTATTTTTCCCCTAAAAATCATTTCATTTTTTAAAATGTACTTAGTACAGGGTCTACAGAGTCTTTTCTTTTCAGCCTCCCAGTGCAGGTATTACAGGCACACACCACCACGCCCAGTCTCAATCACCCTTTCAGCAGCCCAGCATGATGGGGAACAAAACCCTGTCCTTGAGCCTGTTTATGCAGGTGCTTTAAACCACTGAACTATCTGGATGGACCAATAATTTCATTCTGAATAAAAATTTCTGCCAAAGTGTTCTTTTGAATAAATTATTTTAGAACCTGGTAAAATTCTCACTGAATTGTCATGACGTCATATAGTGAGACAGAACAAGTGTGCTAGAGAGCTACAGAGCTCCGGCTTTTTTTATTTTCTAATAATGCCACCAATGTCATCATAGGGCCCCATATTCACAACCTCAGTGTTTTTGTTGTTTTAATCTATGTATTTAGTACAGGATCTCACTATATCACCACACAGCTGGGACTCATAGTGATCTTCCTGTTTTCAGGCTCCCCAGCACTGGGATTATAGGCATGCAACACAACACTTGAGTTTGGTGGCTAGCTCTGGGAACCCCCAGGCAGGGCTGGGGCAGTATGTGGGGCCAGGGATTGAATACTGGTCCCTGTGCTTGCCTATCGAACAGCAGTAAAATCAAACTCAGCGCTTTGCGCTTGCCAGGCTGGTGCTTATGCCACTGAGCTAGCTCCCTGGTCCTACAATCTCTTCTAAGTTAAATTTATTTGGTCATAGCAAAAGCAGGAACTAATATTGGACTTAGAGGATCAGGAGTCCACACAATGCTAATTTTCTAGTAAAATAATTTATTCTATTCCTCTTTGCTGCTAAAAGGAATGAACTATAGCTTTCCTTTTGAAAAAGGAATGGACTCTGGCTTAGTTTTCTTAAGGTAGACCTTTGTAGGCAAAGGCAAGTGTAAAGAACTGGAAGCATTTCACCCCATATACTGTACCCAGTTTTACTTCTCAAACACAATAGCTACTAACAATGCAGGGTAGGGAAAAGTGTGAGTTATACCATTGTCTGTTTTAATTTATAAATGAAAAAGCTCTGTACACCTCTCTAATACAGTCATTCAGATTTAGCACTGTTTATTTAGCCAATAAGAGAGTTATGGAGAAACAATACATTTCAATACATCCTATTTATTTTTTAATCATTATTTTAATCTTTTATTTTTGGTACCAACTACCAAACTCAGGACTCTGAGCTTGCCAGGCAAGTGCTTATGCCACTGAGCTATCTTCCCCAGCTCAATACATTATAATTTGGGAAATCTTTTACTAATAAATTTACTCTTGAGATAACAACATCAATACCCACCACCTAGAAGAAATTTAAGGAGGTGAGCTACTCTCTACATACACTTTTGCTATTCATTGACTTGAAAATGCTTTCAGAAAGAAGCCATGCTTCGAACTCTGGTCCTGAAAAAAAAAAGAAGGAAGAAAGAAAGAAAGAAAGAAGGAAAGAAAGAAAGAAAGAAAGAAAGAAAGAAAGAAAGAAAGAGACAGGCATGGTGGTGCATGCCTGTAATCCCTGCACTTGGGAGGCTGAGGCAGGAGGATCAGTGCAAGTTTGAGACCAGCCTGGGCTATAAAAGTGTGCTCAAGACCAGCCTGAACTGCTTAGTGAGACCCTGTCTCAAAAAGCCAAAAAAAAAAAAAAAAAAAAAAAAAAAAAAAAAAAAAAAAAAAAAAAAAAAAAAAAAAAAAAAAAAAAAAAAAAAAAAAGAAAGAAAGAAAGAAAGAAAGAAATATTTTGCTACTACATACATGACTCATAACTGAACATAGCAGCTGTCAATGGGACCACAACAATACCAAGTATAAATAAATCACAATTGCACATCAACTGGCTCTTTCATGTGTTGGGATAAAAAGTTTAGGACAGATTTTCTTCCATACAACTTAGTGGGATAGATGAATCTGATATCTGAAATTGTACACAGAAACTCCTAAGTTATCTACTAAGATAAAAAGGAACTTCATTAGGAAATACTAAATATAGGTAAGATAGATCACAACAGTAAAGTTGCATGAAGCAGATATTTGATCCTTGCAATGGCTATATATATCTCCTCAAATATTCATGCAGCCAAAAATGGGGCTTTTTGGAGGTGGCTGGATCTAGGGCATGTGATGCTTGGATCAAGATATGATGATGGGATTGGTGCATGGTGTGACACTAGGAAAAAAAGCTGCACTAACCTGGGCATGGATGTTCTTTGCTCTGAGGCTGGATAGCCTGAATAGGATATCAGGGACAGACTTGAACCAGCAACCAGGCCCTGCACATGAGTGAGATTGCCCAGGCCCCGTGGAATACTCATTCAGCCCAGCGACCAGTCCTGGTGCATAAAGTGAGACCACCAGAATCTCATTACCGAGCAACAAAGCCAGGCATGTGAGTGGAACTTCATCCATCAGATAAGCCCAGTGTGGAAAACTGATGCAGAACTCCCTGAAGAGAGACTAGAGACAACACCCATCCAGCTGATCCAGGAGCAGAACATCTTACCAAAGTGGCATAGCAGGTCCACCCCCAAGGGCTGAAGCAGGAAGAAGCGGAGCTCAGCAGGCAGACCCAAGCCATAGCCTCCTGGACAAGTTAGGATTTGGTAGATCCAGATCTGGTGATAAGGTAAGAACTCTACCAAAACTCTACACCAAAGGTCAGAAGGAAGGGCGATACAAACTGAAAAAGAAAAGGAGCAAATTGCAGATGTTGAATTATTGTTTCTCAGGCCCCAAGGCCACCCAGAGCAAACACAGGCGACAACAGCATAGAAGAAACTGTAAATCACATACCTGAAATCTCTGAAATAATAGCATCTGAAGTACAGAAACAACTGCAGAAAGATATAAAGGAAATCAGATCAGAAATAATTTCTGAAGTAAGAAAAGAAATACTACCTATAACAAAAGAAGTTCCACCTGCTTTTAAAGAAGACACTGATAAAAAAATAGAGAATAAAAAAATGACAGAATCCTTGAATTAGAAATATAGGAATGTAATAAAATGTATGAAGCAGATTCAAATTGCTATGCAGGAACTTAAAACCTCAATCATAAGCTGGAAAAACCATTTTAATGAAAGTGAAAATAGACTTTCACACCTTAAAGACACCTTTGCAGCTAGTGAAGAGGTAAGAAAATATCTTTTAATAACAACTAGGATGCAAGAAAAAATAATTCAATATCTGCAAGATTATCCAAAAATGAACAATGTATGACTAATAAGTATCAATGAGAAAGAAGGAATTAATACAAATGATATAAAAAGAACAGAGGCAGAAATAATAGCAGAAAACTTCCCAAATATGGGGAAATAATTTGACATTCAGTTAACTGAAGTTTGTACAACTTCAAATAACATCAACCCAATTTAGAACTCCAAATAACATCAACCGAGACACATAATAATCAAGATCCCAAAAATTCAGCACAGAAACAGTATACTAAAAGCTGCTAGAGAAATAGAGAAAAGAAACAGATCACATTTAAAGGAAAACTCATCAGAATAACAACAGATTTCTCTTTACAAACCATCAAGTGAAGAAGAGCATGGAGCAAAGAACTTCAAGTCTTGCAAGAAAATAAATTCCAGCCCAGACTGCTAATGCCTGCAAAACTCTCTTTCAGGGTAAGTAGAGAAGTGAAATACTTCCAGGACTAAAGACAACTAAAGAATTTCATGATGACAATGCCAACCTTGCACATTTTACTAAAAGATATTCTAGAGAGGGATCAAAATGACCACAACTCTATGAAGGAGAATGGAAAGAACCCATCAAATAAAGAAAACAATTAAACACAGGACCAAAAATGGTGTACAAAAGCAGTCTTTCAACTATTCTTTTGTGTAGAGAAGCAGAATGTGTCCATCAGCATATTCTACAAATAGACTTCTCTTGCACCCTATGGGTCATGACTGTGTCTAATTCTACAGGGAGGATATCAAGGAAATCATAGTAGCTCAGTCTCACAAGTGACACCTGACCACAAGTAAGCATCATGTACACTGTCCATTTACACAACATACTAGTACTTTGTGTGATATCCTGCCCCCAAACTGTTAGTAGTTCTGGCCATGTATTTGCCATTCCAGTATTTATGTTATTTTTTATTCTTAGTAATTCTTTACTACCATGGAAACTTTTTCTTAGTCGATATTTTTATATATATTAACATATTTAAATACTGTGCAAGTACTCTGAATTGAGTGCAAATTCATACACATGATACACAAAACTCTGGCCTGTAAGTTAGACTCATAATTTGAATTTGGGAATGTTGTTTTGAAATATTTAATTTAATTTTAATTAATATTTAATTTTAAAAAGGACATAGGGACAGAAAGAGGGGCTCTGCTGGTCACTCGTAGCTTGCTGCTTTCTGCCTTCTGCTTGCCACGAACCATTTCTTTTCTGTGATGTCCCTCTGCATGCCATCCTGCATTGGAGCTAGCCGACTATGAACTGCAACCTCTGCAAACTGTGAGCTACATAAATAGTTCCTCTTTTAACTTTGAGCATCAAGCATTTTACCTCAGCAATTAGAAAAGCTAACTAAGCAGACCTTAAGTGTCAAGTGTAGGTTATGATGAAAACAAAGAAAGAAAGCCCTAGGCATGAGAAGCAGATTTTTCATAGCCCTTCTTTGGCTCAAAGGCTCACTTTGATACAGATCCATGTTCATAAGAGTTGAGTATGGGCCTCCTCCTTTCGTTACTTGAGCAGTAAGGAAGCTGCTGCTCATGTGACAGCTGTGGCATTAGGATGACCAAGTATACCACTTTGATAAACCCTGCAGGGAAGCATATGGTAGAAAAGCATGTATCTTCCAGGTACCCCCACTCACCATGCTTGCGTTCCACTACCAGCAGCCTCTCTAGGGTATCGTAAGTTTGGCTCTGGTGACGCTATTCTGCTTTCTCTTGGTGAACAAAAACAAAACAGAGAGGAAAAAAAAAACTAAGATCTTCTGTCCCTTTGGGCTCCTTCAAGGTCCTCAAAACCTGTGCAGAGCAGATTACATTGTAAATTTAAAAAGCCATATCCTAAAATTCTGAATGAAAGCTGAAATCCTCCTAATGCTTTTGCACAGAACTCTTTGCTTTACAGACTTTTCTCTCAACATACAGCTGATCAGACAATTGCCTCGTTCATCACTAAGAATTTTTCTTAGGCACACAGAATAATGGTAAGGTTTCCAAAATCTATTTTTAGGTTCTTCATTCTTAACACTCCTTCTGTCCCATATTTGGTTGTGCTCTTAGCTCAACTGTCTACATTTTTATCAACATTTCCCTACAATGATATTTATAAAAATTTTATCCTTTTGGTACCTTTTATAGATAGGAATTTCAGGGCATAAGATGATCTAATGATATTCCTAAAGCCTCCAAAGAAGAGCCCACACACACAAAAATTAAACATTAAGCTAAAAGAATAGAGTCACAGGTATCATCACCAGGACATAGGCAAGCACAAAGAAAAAGATGATTTAAAAGAAAATGAATATTCTAAGGGACTTTGTCCTCATAAACAGTACATCATGACCACTTGACTGTGTAGGACTGGTTTTATGTTTTCTTTTCTGAGAGTTTCTATCAAGTAGACAACCTATGTGCCAAAAGGACAAATGCTTAGCAATGTTAGTCTGATTGAAAGTTCAAGGGCAAAGTCTGGTTGATTTGAGCAACTCTGAGGCTTACACCAATTTCAGTAAAGTAGCAGAGAAATTCACAGTCCTCAGGAAAGAGTTCCCAGTCGTTGCTCTACTTGTTCCAATTTTAGTAGCCAATGAGGACTGTATAATGTATCAGACTTATTAAAAAAATTTTTAAAAATGAGAAAATAGAAGTCCTCACAAGGGAAATGGGAAATGTGCAAAGTTTTACAAGGCACAGTCATTATGGAAGCTGACACCTGACAGCTTCCAGGTCCTGTGTGGTGCTGATATCTCTTTGACACTATCACAGCACCGGTGGTCACTGCAGATCTGTGGAAACCTACAAGTGGCAAAGAGCTTATTACTGGCTTCCTCACCAAGGGGAGCTGGCTTAGGAACTTTGAGTTCCCAAACCTTCTACCACAATCTACTTAGAACCATGCTCAATTTTCCCTCCAAAAGGAAATGAAGCAACAATTTTGTTGTTCAAGTAGGAAAAGGAAATGATTATTCAGATTTTCAAATGCTAATGGATTGAACAAAAGTCACCTCTGACCACCCTCCTTTCCACTTGCGTCTCCTGGGCACTTTATTATCTTGAAAGTAAACTGTGGAAATATCCTCATAAATTATCTTCCTCTGCTGGTGTCAGAGGTCCTGCTGATGAGTGTGCCAAATTCCTCCTCTTCAAGGCCCATGAAGCAGTATCACTTAAAATCACTCTGTGGCACCCAGCTGCTCTGCAAATAATGTACGAACACTACAGTCTGGAATTTCCAGCGATCCTGTAGTATGCACCTCTCCATCATCATTCCCCAGTTCTCTCCAGCTCATGAGCTACACTTCTGCTGATTCAAAACACCTTGGGCTCCTTGAACACAAAGGGAATCTTCATGTCTCCTTCCTGGACCCTTTGTCTGCCGGAGGTTCTCCCTGCTCTTCTCCAGGAAGACAGACCCAAGCACTTTGCTCGTATAAACCCACTGTGTGGCTCACACAGTGAGACAATGACCACAGTTAGAGCGAAAAATCACAATGGATCCTGTTTAGAGGAGTGTCATCTTAAACCCTAAGTCTATTTCCTTAAGATAAATTTGCTTGACAACTGGGAGAGAGCTCAGTAGCAACAGTATAGCCTGTGCAGTCTGGTGCTGCATTTATAGCATGTTCCCTAAGATTTTCCTGTCTCCTCGCTGGGGTCCCATTTCACACTGGAAGCATCTTATCACAAAGCATTCTAGAGCTGATTAAAAGGTTGACGATTGACTATGTAAGAGCTTGCTTACAGGTGGACTGCAAGCTAATCCCCAATTTTCTATGTGGAAAGTATCTATGTTGAGGTCTTTGGGAGGTAGTTACAATTATGGGAGTTCATGTGTATGAGCCCCTGTGATGACAGTGGTGGCTTTATACGAAGAAACCTGACCTAATAAATTTGCTGTGTTCACCCTCTGATGATGATACCCTTGGCCATATTATGATGCTGCAATACTTCATCATATTCTAAGCAGATGCTGATGTTATGCTCCTTGGCTCCCAGGTTCAGAACTATGCAATGAACAGGACTCTATTCTTTATAGTTTTTTAACTTTAAAAAAATTATTTTAAACAGAGTATAATAATACTTGATAAGACATGAGAAATGTTTCACATTTAGAAGAGCAAGCTGAGAGGTATTCAGCCATGATTTTTGTATTACACATTGCTGTCCTCGGTGTCATTGCTCAGATTTCAGGTATCAGCATACCAAGTAAAGTAAAAAATTCCAAACATTAAATGCTATTTACAAATAAAACTGATAGAAACTATGAGTACAATCGTCTCAGTCATACCATGATCCTTTACAAATTACTCAGCCAGGTATTTTGTTATTGTAAGAGAGCATGGGCTGAGGCATAGAATTTGCTGACCTAATGTCCAAACAAGACTTGGTTCCTCTACAAAATAAATAGAGAAACTTCGCAGAAAATGGACAAAAACTAGAAAGATGGTAATATTTAACAGAAGGTTCTGAGAAAAAATTTAACTGTGATCAGGACTGCAGGGGCTTTGGGATCTGAAACCACACACAGACGTAGACTCAGATGTATAAAGAGTCAAATGTGCTTATAACACAGAGACAAGGTATGCAGCAGTAGCTCCCGGAGAGATATTTTCTAAACAAAAAAGGCTGAAATTATGAAGTGAAAAATACCTTTGACTTTGTTAGACCTCCTCCTTCTCATGTCCATTCCATAATCTCGTGCGAAAATGAGTCCAAGAAGGGGGAAAAGGGAAGCCCTCCTGTGGCAATGAACACAGTGACAGTAGCATGCATACTCAGCTTCCTCAGTGGATGTGGAAGGGGTGAACCCATATTAAGGGATGGTAGCTAGGGCTGTACAACAGGCAACTTTCCTAAAGCAGCGTGATAGGGTGACCAAGGGGTACATTGCAATTTAAATCTCCCTAGATTAAGGGAAAATAAAAATCACAAACTGGTAGCCCCTGGGAACCTTAATCACAGCCACATTTGCATCCAGCAGAAAATCCTTGGGACTACGCTAATTCTCCTTGAAAGACAGGTAGCAGTGTAAGTGGTAAGTCAGACACAACCAAGTGGAATATCCAGAGCTAGGGCACCACTAGCCTAAACTAAAACAGCCAAAAATAATAAACTCCCAACAGACAAAAGCAGACATAGGAAGCAGCCACCTGGCCCAGCACATTTACAGGAGTGAGCAGGGGTCAGGGGCTGCCTGAAAACGTTTCCCTGGTGGCTATGCTGTGACCCGACCTCCCTTCTCTCTGGCAGTTGCTGAATCACTTAATTAGAATGGATTTTTCATTAGCTTGACCTCCTCTTTATCCGAGGTGAGTCAGACACTACTTTGTCAGCAAATTAAAAGCCTGAGTAAAACCTTGAATGTTTAAGGATGAGTCAACAGAAAACAGACAACACCATTTCTAAAATAACAACCAAAAAAATTAAAGAAAAGAAATAGGACCTAAACAGAGGAGATGACAGATGCGCATTTTGGAGGAAAAGGGTAACAAAAGCTCAGGTACATTTTAAGTAATACTTGTCTGATACTTTTATAGAACCAAAATACGTACTTTCTAAAATCAGTGATGAGACTGCAGATAGTAGTAAGAGTAAGGATTGGCCTGAGAGGCAGATACTGGAGGTGGGCAAAAAAGAAAAGGGGATGATGACATGGTGAAAAGGAACTAAAAATGCAAAAATAGAGGTTCGTTACCGTGGCGGAAGCCGAACTTAAAGGCATTTTCTCATAAGCTTCCGTCTTACTCCTCTCTCGTTGCTGGGACAAATACCCAATACTCAAAATGAAGAAAATAAAGGTTTATTCAACTCACAGATACTGGATATTTCACTCTGTATTTGGCTAGCTTCAAGGCTGAGTGGAACAGGGCAGAGAGCATCCAGTTCATGGCGGTGGAGCAGCAATAAAATGGTGACAGAGGCAACCAACCAACGAGAGCAACAGAGGCAGAGTCTGTTTCTCTGTCTCCAGGCTGGGGAAGGTACACACACCTGTAATCCCAGCAGTGCTAAGACATGTAATCCCAGTAGCTCATGAGTTAGTTTCAAACTCTAGAAGTCCCCACCCCATGACCACATGAGGCTTTGAGGGAACAACTAGACACAAACCGTAACAGCTTCCAAGAAAGCTGTGAAGGGATGGACACAAGAAGGAATAAGACAGAGCAGAGAGGGAGCTTCCGGATGCACCAGCTGGGCATGCTAGACCGCGACCTCAGGACCCTGCATGTGCAGACAGGAAATGCTTGCTGTTACTAAAAGGGGAAGGAGGGCATTCTTCGTGTCCTGGTAAATTTAAACATTTTAGTAATAAAGACAGGATCCTACAAATTCCCTGAAATCATGACAAAGGAAATTGCCTAAAATCTTAACTTGTCAATGTGAAATACCATGAGACCAGATTAGATAGTGAGATACTACAGAATTTTGAGGGAAAGTATGATTCAGGAATGGAGCATGTTGAAACGCAGAGCTAGATTGGTGACATGAGCTTTAGGAGGCTTAGATTCAATAGCCTCCATCATTACAAGCTTCACTGGTGGCCCACTGCTATTGCAGAACATTTTACTGTGTATGTATCTGCTTCATCTTAGTCCAAAGAGAAGTATATTCTTTTCCTTTTTTTTTTTTTTCTTCTAAGCAACATCAATAGGGA